>VONZ01001615.1:0-117996 GCA_012976165.1 Labeo catla | reverse complement strand
TTTAAAAATTTTGTTTTCCCTGTTTTATTCATTCAACATTCTGAAACAGGTGCCATTGTTTAAAAAAAAATGTTTTTCAAGAAAGAATTCAACCCCCCCTAACCCCCCAAAATATGAGATAAACCCAGCCCTGTACATTATACTGATTTTTGTTGCCAAATTGGTTTGGAAGAGTGGTTGAATAAACAATTAAACTGGACTTTTATGCCTGTATGACTGACAATTTAATTGATCACTGAGAGAGCATTGACTTGGTATGATGTTGGTTCAATAGAAAAATGAAAATGTAAAAAATAGCTTATATGTAGTAAACTACTTTTGCCATGTTGCTGTAGCTTAGCTTGCTACATTACCCAAGGCTGTAGCTTTAGTGTAGTTAAGCTTCATTTAATGAAGAGTAACTGTTAGCTTAGCTCACTACATTTTCCAAGTAGCTTGCCCAACACTGTGCCCCACATATTTTAGACCTCTGTTTCCCCCGAAATTCATGTGGGAGGCTGGAAGCTGAAAACTTTGTTGTTGGCTGACAAGGAATTTTGCGATTATATCTCTAGGAACATTGATTTTTTTTTTTTTAGAAACCAACAAATCAGAATCAGTATCACCATCACTTCTATGGGAAACATTCAAATAATTTATTCGTGGGAGGATTATTTATTTTAATGCATACTGGTTTACACCCAGGAAATTAAAACAGAGATAAACAGATTAAATGGCAGGTCACCAAATCCTGTCCTGGAAACAGAGCAGCTAAAATTACAAACAGAGTTTGACTTATTGACAACCAATAAGGCAGAATTTCTACTAAAACGTACAAAAGCAAACATGGAGAGAGAGTTGGCCGTCTTTTAGCATCTCAGCTTAGACATCAGTTTGCTTCCCAGTTAATCTCACAGGTCTATGACTCCTCAAATAACCTTATTTCAGATCCAGTCAGAATAAATTCAGAGTTCGCTTATTTTTATTCTAATCTTTACAAATCAGAAAGCTGTTCGGACACTGCTGCTATTCATAGTTTTCTTTCTCAATTAGATAAATGAAGAGTTTGGTTCCAAAACGCTATAAATCCATTTGGATTAATTTGAGTAAAAATGTGTTTTCTTTACCAAGAAAGTGGCAAGATGAAAACCACTATTTTCTATTTTAAACTTTCACATAGCATCTTTAGGTTATAATAACATTAAAAAATTAAAATCCAGATTTTGATTTTTCAAAGATTTATTATAAAAACTCTTTTCTTTTTAGAGAAAGTATAAGTGATGGAAAGAGATGGCATAAGTGCAATCAAATTCATAAACTTGTTGAGATTAATGTTTTAAATATACAATTTTGAACAGAAATATTAAATGATTTTAATAACTAAAAAGAAGATAAAAATGAAACTAATACTGCCAGTAGGTGGCGGTAAGTCACTGATTTAATTTCTGAATCATGTCATTCATTTGATTCGTTCGAACGGCTGATTCATTCAGGAATAAAGCAAGTGATTATTTTTATGAATGGGTAATTGAGTCATTGACTCACTAGAAAACGCACGTTCATTCGTAAACGAAACAGCGCCGTGTTTGAATGGAGATGCGCAGCGGCTCAGTTGTGACTTTATTTCAAACTATTTTTGACGATGAAATAGAGCAAAATCAGGCAATAGTGTTATAGTCAGACAATGTAAGTCACTTAATATTAACTTCTTGTACATTTAACTGTTATATTAAATCAATATCTCATTTACAAACTCCCTTAAAATCCCTTTAAGCAGTCACTCATCTTAGTTCATCGCGATCTCACAAAATTATAATCACTGCACAGTGAATCTCTTATTTACACTCTCTCTACACTTTGTTTATGAAAGGATTCGTCAGATATGTCTGTGATACATTACGCAACGTTGAAAACTAGGATGCTGGGTGTATTCAAAGCGCCGCCTTTACTGTTTACAATGCGTAAAATGCTACGCTGTGATTGGCTGAGCGGATGTATCGCATTTTGCAGAGAAGGGAGACTGGTGTTTGTCGTGGTTTGGAAAAAAAGGGAGAAAACATGACAGAATAACACAGCGGATATCGCATTTTGCGTAAAATTAAAAAGTGCCTTTTCAATACCGACCAGATACAATACTGATTTTGGCAGGAACTCAATTTTGTAAAAAATCATGTTTTGTTTATCATGTTTATCATGTTTTGGAACCAAACTCTTCAAATCTAGATGCAGCCAGTAGCCTAGATAACCGCTTGCATTTCAATCATGAAAAACAACTAAGCTCCCAGCCCTGACGGCTTCCCTAACAAATTTTTAAAAAAAAGTTTTCTGATCCGCTATCCTCCATGTTATTAGAGCTATACAATCATTCCCTAGACCAAGGTTTTTTATCGTCATCCCTGAACCAAGCTTTGATTTCATTAATATTAAAGAAAGACAAGGACCGTAAACTTTGCGGAAGCTATAGACCAGTTAGCCTAATCAATGATGTTAAATGATTACACTTTATTTTGATAGTCCACTTTAGACATTCTACTAACTATAAGTAACTTTGCAACTACATGTCAACTAATTCTCATGAATTTACAACTACATGTCTACCAACTCTCAGAGCAGACTGTTAGGTTAGGTTTAGGTTTAGTAGAATAAGTTGACATACACTTGCAAAGTTTAGAAGAATGTTAGAAGATATTAAGCAGACAGTCTACTAATACTCTAATGTTGTGTCAGTTGTGTCTTTATTTAGGGTTGTTTCTTATTTATATGAACTGGACTGCGTTTCTCAAAAGTATCGCATGCTAAGATCGTTACGTTAGAGACCATTGGTGCCGAAGTTTATGTTGGCATATATTTTTAGGCTTACAATGGATATGTGAAACGCAACGCTTCTTAATGATCTTTATTTAATTGTACATTGTCTTCTTTTGTATGTACGTTAATAATAACACTGTGTCGTTAATCTGGTTAAGAAAACTATTCTGTCTTAATGATTGTCCATACAAAAGCATGTAAGATTTTTGCCTAATCCTCTTTTCTTTTGATATTACTTGTCAGGACCAAAGAGACATGTCACTTCTCCAGGTAGGCACTGAACCAATCCATGTTGTTCTTTGTATGTAAAATACCAATTTAAAGGGGCTTTGGTGTTTCTAGACGAACACTTAACAGAAGGCTAAAGGAGCACTCCCTCTCTGTCAGAGGCTGCTATTCCAATATATCTGATGATGAACTTGATCGTCTCGTGAGGGGAATAAAAGAAAGAATGCTCCATGCTGGATACAGACCTGTAAAAGGTGAACTTCTGGCTGGAGGGCACCACATACAGTGGCGCAGAGTGAAGGCCAGTATGCAGCAGGTGGATAGAGCTGGAATTTTGCCCAGGATGGTCCAGCTTGGTTTTATAGCCTGTAGAACTTACTCTGTTCCTGCACCATTGTCCCTTGTTCACGTGGATACTAGGGCTGTAGCTATTGATTATTTTAGTAATAGAGTATTCTACCAATTATTCCATCGATTAATCAAGTAATCGGATAAGAAGTTATTTTCTTTATTACAGAGCAATACTAAATATACAAGAGAAAATAAGATAGGTCTCTTAAAATAAACAACTAATTTGTTTCCTTTTTAGAAAAGTGAACATTTTTATTAATTCAAAATGCAAATACAAATATATCAATAATATATGCATATATATATATATATATATATATATATATATATATATATATATATATGAAGAGTTCAGATGCAAAACCAGCTAAAAGTCATCTCGGTCAAAAATGAGATAATGATACTGAGTGAATGCTCTCGACATATTATACGTCCATCAAATACTTTTTCTTCGAACTCGCTAAAATACCAGCCTCAGCCCAATCAGAAGTACCGGTACTTACATAGAAACCTATACATCTGAGCCTGATAAAAATGCATTTTTAAAGAAAGACGTCAGATGGATTTAGCTGGTTTTGCATCTGAACTCTTCATATATACAAATATAAATAAATAAATGAATAAAAATACAAAAATCAATTTCACATTACTTTAGAAAAAGGTAAAAACCTAAAACGAAGGCATAAGTCAAGAAATTGAGGCATTTAGATGTAAGCCTGTTTACACACTATTTAATTCAGCTCAGAGGGACATGAATGCATTTAACTTGTAGTTACAAATGCATAAATAATATTGTGTTATTTTAAACAAAACATTGAATACTGATATTTTCATGTATTTTTTAAAATGAAGATACTTTAAATGTGATATAAAACCGCCAGTAGGTGGCAGTAAGTCACTGTTAAATAAGTTGCGACTGAACTGAATTATTTAACAGGTGATTCATTCAAGAAGGAAACACCGTCATGTTGCTTAAAGATGCAAAACAGTGCTGTGGCTGTGTGGAATAGTTATTTTTTGGCGAAATAGAGCACAATATGTGGTCTAAAACGTAAGTCTCTTAAAACTTCTTGTTTATTGCTGAACTGTTTCATAAAATTAGTACCATATTTGTAATCATGCTGTATAGAGTTAGAATTGTTGCATAATTCCAAATAAATACATTATGATCCACAAATAAATGTAAAGCGATTGACAAAAACAAAGCATATTCACAAAATAAATAGAATGAGATGCACAAATAAATCTTAGAGTTCCACAAACATGAATTATATTCACAAGTAAAAAAATTAGAATTGCAAATAAAAAACATACTCACAAATATTTTTTTTTATTTTACAAACACAACTTTGCCCGGCATTTATATGTGAATCGCGTACTGTGCGCACACTGATCCACAAATGGATGGACTCCACCCACCTTCTACTTAAGCCAATCAGATACCGGCCACGTGGGGCTGACCAATCGTTGCATGTTCTCGCTCCAACCAATCACGTTTTGCCTTACAATCAGTGCGGGACCAGCAGTAATTCAGGACAATTAACCAGTCTCTTTAAAATGGATGACCAGGACAGTGGTGCTCATCACAGCATTACTGTAATAATATCTAAAATAAAACAAGTAATGTTATGTGTAATGTAATCAGTGTTTCATGTATCACTGAGTCGATGCGTGTTTTGACCGTGAGTGTGTTTAGCAAACTGGTATTTTACGGTGACCGGGAGGGGAGGTCTTCGGTTCACTTAGTTTTGTCGTGGCCACGACATATAAACTCGTGAGAACGTGATAATATAACGTGGCCACGAGATATTAATTTGTGGGAACGTCATATTATATCGTGGCCACGAGATCGTTTTGTCGAGGTAACGATGTCGAAATTTTATGATGAGGGAACGGCATATTTTTCTCGTGCATAAACAAACCTTCGTGACCATAGCAACCTGGGATTATCAGAGTTGTTTAAAACATTTTTACTAACATTAAACACTTAATTTAATATTTGTATATTCTTCTTCTTCTTCTTCTTCTTATTATTATTATTATTATTATTATTATTATTATTATTAATAAGAACGTTATGTAAGATTGAAATGAAGGGAAAATATAAAAATATAATAATAGGCTAATAATAATGATGTTGATGAAGATGATGGTGATAATAATGGCCTAGTAATAATATTCAAATATTTTGAAGACGATTGAAAGATGGGTAAAAATGTTTTCTTGTATGCCTATGTTATTTAGTACGGTGACTGGGAGGGGACACCTTTGGTTCACTTAAGTTTGTCGTGGCCACGAGATATTAATTCGTGGGAACGTCATATCAACTCGTGGGAACCTCATATTATGTCGTGGCCACAAGATCATTTTGTCGAGGTAACGACATCCTTATGTCATGGCCACGAGATACTATGCTGAGGGAACGACATCCATTTCTCGTGGCCACGTCTTATTATGTTGAGGAAACGACATGCGCTTCTCGTGGCCACGAGTTTAATGTGTAAACAAACCTGCGTGACCATAGTAACCAGGGATTATCAGAGATAGATTTATTACCATTTTATTTTGGATTAAGGAATTATTATATTAATTATTATAGAAATGAATGCATTATTAAATGATTATATTAACAACAGGGGATGCTGTCTGTGTGAATGCTGTCTGTGCGAATGCTGTCTGTGCATTCGAAAGAAGTTTATCATTAATAAATACTACCCAAAGTACATCACATAAAATAGGCCTACAAGATATTTTTATCCAACCTTCTATTAACTGATCGTTTTTTCAGTATTATTATTATTATTATTATTACTATTATTATTATTAGCCTATTATTTTATTTTCGTTCATGTTCCATCTCTTTACTTAACGTTCTATATGTAAATACTGTGAATGCTCGACATATTCGACATATGTTATGTGACTGGGATTTTTACTGGAATGCAGTTTAAAGGTTGAATTATATTTTATTTTGTTTCGTCTAATTATAGTGTTTCACTGAGGAATTAATCATTCACGTAGTTTAATTTGTAAATGAAAACAATTGCAAAAGAGTAATTGCAAAATATAGCAAATACTAGCATATAGGGCAGAACATTAGGCAAAGCGATACACAATAAATATAAAAATATAGCCACCTATAAGTCACTTATAATTTATTATTAGCCTATTATTATTATTATGGTTAGGCTATTATTATTTTAATAACTGGTTAAGGCTTATTTTATTAATGCTTGACAATTATGCCAATAAAGTTTTGACTATATAATTGTATTTATGCCCGTGTGTGACGATAAATGAGTGTGTTTTCATTTACAAATTAAACTACGTGAATGATTAATTCCTCACTAAAACACTACTCTAATAATTAGACGAAACAAAATAAAATATAATTCAACCTCTAAACTGCATTCCAGTAAAAATCCCAGTCATATAACATATATCGAGCATTTACAGTATTTACATATAGAACGTTAAGTAAAGATAGAACATAAACGAAAATAAAATAATAGGCTAATAATAATACTGAAAAACGATCACTTAATAGAAGGTCGGATAAAAATATCTTGTAGGCCTATTTTATTTGATGTACTCTGGGTAATATTTATTAATGATAAACTTCTTTCGAATGCATCGCGCACAGACAGCATTCACATAGACAGCATCCCCTGTTGTTAATATAATCATTTAATAATGCATTCATTTCTATAATAATTAATATAATAATTTCTTAACTCAAAATAAAATGGTAATAAATCTATCTCTGATAATCCCTGGTTACTATGGTCACGCAGGTTTGTTTACACATTAAACTCGTGGCCACGAGAAGCGCATGTCGTTTCCTCAACATAATAAGACGTGGCCACGAGAAATGGATGTCGTTCCCTCATCATAGCATCTCGTAAGGACATAAGGATGTCGTTACCTCGAAAAAATGATCTCGTGGCCACGACATAATATGACGTTCCCACGAGTTGATATGATGTTCCCACAAATTAATATCTCGTGGCCACAACAAACTTAAGTGAACCGAAGGTGTCCCCTCCCGGTCACCGTAATTTAGACTATTTTAGGTAACGTTTATTCATTATAAATGTAATATGAATGCTGTTTACATTGCGTGCAATATAATAATTTATATTATAAAACAATAAAAGAAATTATGAAATAATCTATAATAATTAATATAATAATTTATTATTTCAAAATAAAATAATAATGAATCCATCTCGATAATCCTGGGTTGCTATGGTCACGCAGGTTTGTTTATTCAATAAACTCGTGGCCACGAGAAAAATACATCGTTCCCTCAACATAAGTCCTGGCATAAGTATGTCGTTACCTCGACAAAACGATCTTGTGGCACGACAAAACTAAGTGAACCGAAGACCTCCCCTCCCGGTCACCGTAGAATACCAGTTTGCTAAACACACTCACGGTCAAAACACATATCAACTCAGTGATACATGAAACACTGATTACATTACACATAACATTACTTGTTTTATTTTAGATATTATTACAATAATGCTGTGATGAGCACCACTGTCCTGGTCGTCCATTTTGAAGAGACTGGTTAATTGTCCTGAATTACGGCTGGTCCGGCACTGATTGTAAGGCAAAACGTGATTGGTTGGAGCGAGAACATGCAACGATTGGTCAGCCCCACGTGGCCGGTATCTGATTGGCTTAAGTAGAAGGTGGGTGGAGTCCATCCATTTGTGGATCAGTGTGCGTCTTGACGCTTGAAATGTTTCAAAATCCACAAATACGCGCAGCGATCCACAAATGCACAGAGAGCTATCCACAAATACGCGCAGCGATCTACAAATGCACAGTACGCGATTCACATATAAATGCCGGGCAAAGTTGTGTTTGTAAAATAAAAAAAAAATATTTGTGAGTATGTTTTTTATTTGCAATTCTAATTTTTTTACTTGTGAATATAATTCATGTTTGTGGAACTCTAAGATTTATTTGTGGATCTCATTCTATTTATTTTGTGAATATGCTTTGTTTTTGTCAATCGCTTTACATTTATTTGTGGATCATAATGTATTTATTTGGAATTATGCAACAATTCTAACTCCATAATGCTGAGGCGCTCTTCGTTTGATAATCATTAACTTTCTAATTTTCTGTAACTAAATTTCTTTTGCCAATATATTTTCAGAGATGATAGACAAAATGTTAAAGAATAAAAATGTAATGATAACCTAATTTTGACCCCAAAAAAATGACATTCAACCAATTTTTCAAATTTTCTGCAAACATCCCAGCGCGACATCCGACGGGTTTTCCCAGATCGCATCACATATATATATTATTTGTTGAGCTTTTAGAGCAAATCATACAAGTTTGGAATGACATGAGGGAGAGTAAATGACAGAATTTAAAGTTTTGGGTGAACTACCCTTATAAAACTAAGTATTTACAAGAAAACGCTGATACATCTGTTTAAAACTTAAAGATTAACTATTATGGTTAATACATGACTACATCTATCTTAACGCAAGCAAGAATTGGGTTTGTCCATTTTGGCGTTGGAACAGTGCTTACACACTAGATTGACATCCATTCAAACTCAATAAGTTTCCTGATCAGTGTACAGACTTTCTGATTGATATGTACTCTCTGCCTCTTTGAGTTTGTCCCTATCTCTGGATTGATGCCCAAGAAGTACCTATAAACAAAGGCAGAGAGGAAAGCTGTTAGTTTCATTCAAGTGGGATGAAGGAGGTGTCATTTTCCAGTCACCACCTTCAGTGGGTCACTGCTGCTGCAACACAGACCAAAAAGGTAACAGAACAAGGTGATATTAATCCTAACCATTTAAATAACAGCAGCTTAAAAGCATTTCCATCACAAACAGAAAGTCAAGAACAAACACAAAAGTTTAATCTGCAACACACCACTTGTTTAAACCACCAAATAAATAATTGATCATACAAAATGCATGTTAATTTTATTTAGTACTGACCCGAATAAGGTATTTCACATAAGGCATTTAGTCAACAAGAGAAAATAAAAGTTGAATCTATAAAAATGACTTCATTTAAAAGTTTGCATTCACTTGATTCTTAATACTGTGTTTGGGTATGCAGCCCAGGCTCTGGCCGTAGGGGATATGTCACTGACAGCCATCATTGTTACCCTGATTTTCACATTCAAAGTTTTCACTCGTGACTTAATGCTCTGTTTTTCCTGTAAACTTTTGGTTTAAAAATTGCCACGCTCAAACCTACATGAGTTAAGCTAACCGCTAACAACTTGACGACAGGACCTACAACTAACTCTGCTTGGTTAGTACTTTTAAATTACATGCACTCATATAAAAAACATTTAATTAGACATTTCAACTCATTCCATCAGATGAGAACATGGAGGAAACAAGAGAGCACAGGAAACACAAAAGAGCTCAGAGGACACGGCACGCAGATGTAGTGATTAAAAAGATCAAAACGATCTTTAAGAAATGTTACAGAATTAATTAAACGTGAATATAAATAGAAAGAGGAGTTAAAATCAATATGATTTATATAATTCGATGTGATTAGTACAGTTGAGGTTAGCGTTTTGGCATGTCCTGATTTTGCTGAGTTAGATGTATTCCTGGGTCAACATATTTTGTTGACCCTGGAACAACATTTTAATCCAAAAATTTAATCTTGACCACATCCCTACACCTAAACCTAACCTTACCCATGAGTAATCCCTAAAATCAGAGGAAATGATAGATGAATGACACAATGTACAAGATGTACAAGCACCAAACACTGACTGTAAGCCTAAACTTCACAAAAACTATAAACTGTTTTTTCAAATCTGATTGGTTAATCACAATGTTGTTCCAGGGTCAACAAAGATGTTGATCCAGGAACATGTCGTACTTGGTAAAATCAGGTTCTGCATTGTTTTGAATCCTGTGGATTAACTTGTGAAGAAATTAATTGAAGTGTAATCCAAGGGGTGTCCAGCAGGGGGAAATCAAAAACGTCTCAGGTTACGTATGTAACCTTGGTTTCCTGAGAAGGGAACGAGACACTGCGTCCTCTAGGGGCCGCTATGGGGAACGCCGTCTGCGTGACCTGTGTCTGAAGCCTACATACAAAAACATCAACAAAGTTGGCCGGCGACAGCCTATGACGTCACTTCCGGCGCGACTCGTCGCTGCCGGTGCGTCACTACCGAAGCATGGCGAAGAGCCTAGAGGACACAGTGTCTCATTCCCTTCTCAGGGAACCAAGGTTACATACGTAACCTGAGACGTTCCCTATCGAGGAACTCGAACTGCGTCCTCTAGGGGCCGCTATGGGGAACGGTTATACCCACGCTGCCATGCTAAGGGGAGTGCCTGTCATCATAGAGAGGAGCACTAAGTACCAACTCCCTAGGCTTTAAGGGAGTTGCCCCTGAGATATAATGATGGCTGTCAGTGACATATCCCCTACGGCCAGAGCCTGGGCTGCATACCCAAACTTACCTGCAAGGGTCAGAACACTGGACCCGGGGTAGAGCCTCAAGCTTGGAAACCAAGGTATTCCTTTAAGGGGATATGGCCAAGTGCCTAGGATTACCTAGGATGGCCTGTCACCCAGGAGCTACCGCAGTTCTGCAAGGTTTCCTCAGGAGCCGTAATTCAGAACGCAAGTGGTAACTCCCCGCTCAAGAAAGGTTGAGCGTAAACAGAGAGCGCGTTGGGACTAGCGCGTGTAATACCGTTCTTTTAGCCTGGCAGATGCTCTGGAGTGGGACCCAAGGTGGCCGGGGTTCTAACCATCTTGAGAAAGGGTACGGGCAATAGCGCGTGAATCCCTTACCATAAAGGATTTTAGAACGGACGCAAAACTCTGTTGCATTCCATACCACAGCGTGGATTTTAGAAAAGTGCCCAAAGGTTCGTGTGCGCACTTACCATATACATGGATTTGAGAAAGCGCCCAAAGGTTCGTGTGGGCCTTACCATAAAAATGGATTTTTAGACGTACCGTTGAGAAACGGTGAAATAAGAAGACCCTCAGAGTGAGGGGAGCATTGCCGGCATAACAAGGCTCTAAGGGGAAGGCAGAGAGGGCAAATCTCAGTTGCCCAATATGGCAATGCTCAAAGCAAACCCTCCAAGGGAGGGGAGCATACTAAGCCAAGCAGACAGTAGCCGCCGCTATCTGTCTAATAATACTGCCATGGAGCCAACACATAAACCAAAACAGAAGGTAGAGTATCGGGACAGGTTTCTACTTCTCGTGACGGGAGGAACACCTGATCCCCCCCGGGGGGAACGAGCTCTCAGCAAACCCTTTCCATAGAAAAGGGAGCATCGTTGCACCCTGTAAGGGAGGCCTTGGAAAAGACCTAATCACGGAGGTCTTATTCTAGATCTGATCCTGGCGATCAGTTCCTTTGGCCTAAGGGGAAGGCAGTAAGGGCGAACCTTAGTTGCCCGATAGGGCAGTGCTCAAAGCAAACGCTCGATGGGAGGGGAGCTACTGCACCAAGCAGACAGTAGCCGCCGCTATCTGTCTAATAATACTGCCATAGAGCCGATACATTCATCCAAAATAGAAGGTCGAGTATCGGGACAGGCTTCTACTCCCGAGGGATGGGAAGAACACCTGATCCCCCCAAGGGGGATGAGCTCTCAGCAAACCTTTTCATAGAAAGGGGAGCATCGTCACACCATGTAAAGGAGGCCTAGGAAGAGATCACAGAGATATGACGGGGAGCCACCTCTATAAGACTGCACAGAGAGCAGTAGCATTCCCAGCCCTCGGGCTGTGCTGCGGGCATTCTCTTAAGGAGGCATAAGCCATCCTCACCTCACACAGACCTGTGCTTTACCATCTCGATGGAAAGCATGGGCCCCGCTATATCAAGGTCCGCAGAACCTCGAGAACAAGGACCAAGAATGTAGCCAGATGCTCCTCAGAGCACCCAGAGAGTTTCCACAGAAACGACTCTGACTCGTAGGATGGTGAAGCATAGCATGGTCAAGCCCACTCCTCGAAGGGGCGACTCGCTAGATCACCAAATGGCATGAGAATAGGTCTGTATGATAAAGGTGGAAAACCCAGAAACAGGAGCCCCCTCAGGGCAGGACGCAGATAGAGGGTCTCAGCCAGGTGGCCTCAGGTCCATGTGTCTAACCAAGGGTGTCCAGGAGCTTCCTGCGAAAAAAGACTTCCAAAGAGCTTACCTGGAGGTAGGACCATAGCCCTGGATGTAGTGCTGTAGTGGGGACCTGAAAGTTTCCCATTCGATATGCTGAAGGCAGATCCAGGCAAGCAGCCCATAGCCATAGTCGAAGACCAGAGGGGGGTGCTCGAAGAGGACCTACCAAAGGAAACACACAAGACAGGTCCCAGAAATACAGCATGGTTAGACACATAATAAGGGATCGTACTCACCCGCCATGGTTCCCACACATGACTCCAGTTAGCTCAGTGGACCCTCTCGAGAAACTGCCCAGGCCATCATAGTGGGTCATCTACTAACCCTAACAGGGGAGATAACACCATTTAGGCAGGGGCACAGGGAGACCACTGCTTAAAAACCCTATGAAGGGGAGCAATCACCGAGTTAACAGAAAAGGGGCAACCAACCAAGATTGACCTGACCATAAAGAATGGGCTGTCTACCTATATCCCAAGCAGGAGGGACAGCACTTATCTGGCTAACTCAAAGAGACCGCCATTAAAACCCTAAAAAGGGAAGCGATGACCGAGCTGACACCTGGCTATCCTAATAGACAGCTCTAGGAGAGATTCTAGAGACATAAGAAAGGATCGTACTCACCCGTCCATGGTTCCCGCGCATAATTCTGGAGGTAAGGTTCCAGCAGATTCCAGAAAGCTGCTACTTAGAACACCAAACAAGGGTCTTAACTAGCACTAGGGCTGCGCCAACGAACGGACGCGACCGTCGTGCACGCCCCAGTAGCGACGGAGACCCATGACCAGCCATGGAACCGGCAGATGCACTCGACCATTCGCACAGCCTATGCTTTCCAGGAAGGGCCAAGTTAACACAGCTAGCCTCAGATAGCTGCACTAAATCACATAATAATGGCAGGACTATAACCATCCTCAGATGACTGTACTAGGGAGGTCCCTTTTTATTTTCTGTCCATACACCCAAGTATTGGCAGAAAATTAACACCACAACCGCAATGCGCGGCATATGTTCAACTCCCTCGGGAGCTGAACACGCCCCGCCCACACGCCAGACTCCCCCGGGAATCGGGCGGAACGGAGCCACCGCCGCGAATGCGTTGTTAATGCCCGATGCCTGAACATACTCAAGCAAATAGAAAAGACTCACCTCCCGTCTTTGCGAATGTATCGTGACGAGCATATCCACTTCCCTCGCGAACCACACACACACAGCCCGCAAGCTCCGTGCAGCAGTTATGAGAGCACGCCAGTCTCTCGCAAGAAATAAGCACTGACTGTGACGGTCGCATTCAACTCCCTCGAGAGCTGGACGCGCAGCTCTCTAACACACACACAGCCCGCAAGCCCTGTGAAGCGGGTATGAGAGCGCGTCTGCATCTCGCAACAGGCAATAAATGCGATGATCTCATGTAACTCCCTCGAGAGCCGATCTTCGCTTAATCCTCACCATACATGCGCAGCCCAGCCGTATGAAAGGTGCGGGTACCAGAGCGTGCTTGCCGCTCGCAAGAGACAAGCAAAGAACACAATAAATTCCCACGGGAGCAAAAAGCGCTTGCCCCTACCACGCATCGTCACACGCGAGCTGTCCTAAAAACATTTGGAGAGAAAGCATGTACACAATTCGAGCTTTTGGTTACAGACAAAAGGTCAGTGAAGACGAAGAAGAGGCCATCCTGTTCTACCGGCGACCTTTTATACTATGGTCGCACCGTTAGTGATGCGCCGACAGCGACGAGCCGCGCCGGAAGTGACGTCATAGGCTGTTGCCGGCCAACTTTGTTGATGTTTTTGTATGTAGGCTTCAGACACAGGTCACGCAGACGGCGTTCCCCATAGCGGCCCCTAGAGGACGCAATTCGAGTTCCTCAAAAGGGAACTGCAGGTAGCTGACACGAACTACGCTGTGCGGCACAGCCAATACAGCTCAATGCACAGACAACAGTACGAGTTGTGTCCTCTTTTATTGATGTCTTAATTTCCCCTTTTTTTAGGTATGAAATATACAGCAATGTTTTTTCATTGTAAGTTAAAGTGATATAGTTGTCATGAGATCAGTTATTTCTGTGAAAACGTGAAAATATGGTATTTGATACTGAAATGATAATCTACGTTACCTATGCTAACCACATGTAGGGATATGTAGATAAAATTAGACGTGTATCACATAGCGTTTAAAGTTGAACAAAAATGTATTTTTTTTTGTACAATATTAATTGAAAGTCAATGTTGTGTGCAACAGAGTTCATGTTATTTGTATTTTGCAATGAGTTGAGTGATGAAATAGTATTTCGTTGAGCTGGGACTCAGAATCGTTATCTCGTTCATGAAATGTGGAAAAGTTTCTGATGAACTAGTTGATGTTGAAAACTAAAAGAACTAGTATTTTCACAAAGAAATGACTCATGCTATGGTTATAAGTGGACACACAGACATGAGTGTTAAGTTAAAAATTTATTACATGAAGTGTTATTTGTAATATTGGCTTTGAACATATGCTGATGTGATTTATTGTATTTATGTTTTCATTTATTCACGATTCTGTTATGCATTTGATAACTGTTTAAGAAAGGAAGAAATTAGTCACAGCCAATACAACTCAACGCACAGTCAGCAGTACGAGTTTGTGTCGTCTTTTATTGATGTCTTAATTTCCCCTTTTTCAGGGGTGCAACACAGACGCGAGACAGAATTTACAGTAGTTTTCTGTAACTGCTCCATCTGGATTGGTTCAACAGTAAAAATTTTGAATACGCCATTATATTGTGAAATATCACAGTAAACGCCTGTAAAGTGATAACAATGTAATTTACTGTGAAATATTACAGTTACATACTGTAAAATTCTGGAATTTTTTTACAGTGCAAGATTGCCATCATTTAAGTGTTGTTTATTTTTCTGTCATCTCGTTTCTCTTTTGCTCAATTCTCAACCTCAGGCTTCTGAATGTTTTAATAATTTTTTTCTTTTACTCGACAGCATGATGAAAGCCTAGTGGAAAGGGGAAGAGCTTCTTTCTCCAAGACATCCACTGCGATGGGGACCTCCATGAGGGTTTTTTTAACACCATCCTCTGGAATGTTGAACACCTGTCCATTAACAAGGGCAGTTTTTAGATTTTTTATCAGATGTGGGACATCAGGCATGAAATATGAAAAATTAAAAAAAATATACAAAGCCTTTCTGGTGTTGATGGATGTAGCACAGATGTTTTGTTGTGGTCGACCACAAATGATTTCCACATGCCCTGTTAGGGCTACCCATATCGGTGGTGACATCAAGCACATGTATTATTGGCTTGTACTCTGCTCCATTGGTACTGCCACTGTAATGAAATGCCACTACTACATAAACACATAAGAATGTGTTGCTGCTCCTGTGTGACCTGGCAAAGTGACATCACCATATAATTTGGATGTGCAGCTCCACACTTGGAGTAATTAGCATTTCATCCAAGGACAGCACACACTCCTTTTCAAAGTCTGTCAATCCATCTATCTTCAGTTTTAGGAAATTGAAGACCTCTGTCAACACACCAGGTTCAGATTTAACAAACTGCATCCGTCTTTTGCAGGGTTCTGATTTCTGGCAGGGGAATCTATGGTTCCTGTACGGTCTTGTAGCCTGTTGGACCAGTGCCAAAGTGAATTTTTAATGCTTTCTGTGTCATTGCCCCATTTCATCCTGTTTGTGGTTAGTCTTTGATACTGGTATAGGCAGACAATATGGTATTGCCAATATTAACTATTTAAAATATCACTAATAAATAAATAAATAAATAAATAAAACTACAAAAAAAGATAATACATGTCACCTGTAACACTATAGCTGTGATCAGCAGCTCTGTGTTGTATATCGTGGTGCAGACCCCTCCATTTTTTGACCACATACATTCGAATTGTAATGTATTGTCATCTTGACAGTGTGTCTTTAAGAAACACTTCGGACTCTGTGGTCGATTGCCATAGGCTCCTCCTCCTCATGTGTGTTGTGCACTGCAGAATAAGAAGTAAAAGAACTTGCATGTTTGAAAGCACTGTGTTGGTGTTGTGCATTACTTTACATAGTGTCAGAAGTCTGACACGCATGGATTAGGCAGAATGGCATCCTCGCAGTTCGATCACCCAAGAATCGACTGGGACACTCCGGATTTGTATCAAGAATTCGAGAGATTAAGGACTTGAGACTTATACTAATGGATTGTGAGTATGCCGATCCAGATGACCTGTTGATCGATGCAATAATCACTGGAGTCAGAGAGAAGTGCGTTCAAGAAAGACTACTAGACAAGGGTGAAGATTTAACGCTGCCGAAAGCGCTTGAAAACGCGCAATTTGAACTTTCACAGAAGCAGATTCAAATTGATAGGGAAGAAGAGTCTCAAGTGCGAGCAATGCATGTGAAAACAAAATATTGATCAGAAGGATCAAACTAAATATGTTCAGAAAGAAAAGTATGTAAATCGACCCAAAAAGTGCACAAGTTGTGGTAAAGACCCACAGCATAAGTGGAACCAAGGAAAATGGCCAGCAAAAGGATCTGTCTGTTCCTACTGTCACAAACCAAACCACTGGGTTGCAGTATGTCGCAAAAGATCCGTCAACACAGTAAGTGTTGAAGAGGAATCAGAAACAAAAGATGAGGAAATTTTCAACATTAATTTGACACACAAATGATGTGACTAGCGACAAATGGACTGCAGACATTGAGATTCTGTCACAGAAAGTGCCATTCAGAATTGATACTGGTGCAAAGTGTAATACATTGACTTTATCAGGCACTTATCCACACTGGTGAGCTTAAACGTTCGCATCGAGTGCTGCAGTCATACTCCAACCACAAGCTAAAACCAGTAACAGCAGTTGATCTTAGGATTAAACACAAGAGTGCTACTGTAAAAGCAGAGTTTGAGATATCTCACAAGAAAATGTGCTGAGTGGCGAAACAGCTGAAGCACTAGGCCTGGTCATTCAGCTTGATGCATTGCAGCCAACAAATCTGAAAAACAAAGAAAAATGCTCCAGTGACGCATTGAAAATGCAGAATGTGCCAGCAGGGCTAGATGATTATCCGGAGTTGGCACATACTACGGGAACTTTGCTGGGCAAGTACACAATCAAGGTTGACCCAAATGCAAAAGGTGTAGTTCATCCAGTCCGACGGCAACCAGCAGCGCTCAGAAAGAAAATAATAGAGAAATTACAAGAGATGGTCAAAAATGGATACATCACCAAAGTCGGCCAACTGACTGAGTGGGTGAGCACAATGGTAACAGCTGTTCGAAATGGCAAAATAAGGATTTGCATCAATCTGAGTGATTTAAATAAGGCCATAAAACGTGAGCACTACCCGATGCGCACCATTGAAGTAGTATCTGCAATCCCGGGCACCAAAGTTTTCTCAGTCCTGGATGCGAAATATGAAAATATATGCCTGGCTGGCGCCAGGGTGTCATGGACAGATTTATGACGTGGCCTCTTTGTGGAATTTGGCTCTTTGGTTTCAACAATGTTCGGATTGAATCTTCTATATGTCTGATTCGTTCTAATACCCTACAGGAGACATGCAAAATGTGCAAAGCTGTGGTCCCCCAGGACTGGAATTGAGAACCGTTGCTCTAAGGCAGTGGTTTTCATTCCTGGTTCTGGGGACCCACTGCTCTGCACATTTTGCGTGTATCCCTTATTTAACACACCTGTTTCAGATCATCAGCTCGAGACATACAAAGTGTGCAGAACAGTGGTTCCCCAAGGACCAGGATTAAAAACCACTGCTCTAGAGTTCTGCAGAGAAACTTACTTGCACGTCTTAGACAGGTCCAAAAAAACCTGGTTGCCTGTCATCATCACTTCCTAGAGAAGATCTGGATGAGTAGTCACAGGTAAGTACACTACAGTATGGTTCGTTTACACAATGTTCTGTTGCCATCCTATGAGTAAAAGGGAAAGTGGGGAAATGCACAGAATGCCAATGATGAGACCTTAATTATGAAAAATGTACAAAAGGTAAACAAACTGTTTCCTTTCTTTGTGAAGGACTAAGAATGTTGATGCTATATGTTAGTGTAGCACAGGGGCCCATTCTTCGTATGTTGCTAACTCAGCTGGATTTGACTGTTGACGATTTGGCATGATCTTGGATTGTTTGGTTCTTCAATGCTCATCCTGGACTTGCTGTCATAGCAACAGGTCCTTAAGATAGAACCTGCTCCACAGCAGGCTTGTTTTAAATAAACAGAATTAGATTGCACTTAAACAGATTGCATTTAAACAGAATTGATACTTAAAATCTGTCCCAACCACTACTACTTTATTACAAGAGTACTATTGATCCAGGGACAATAATTTAAAATAATAATAGTTAAAAAATTGATTGGAAAATAATATAGCCTAATAATGTTGTGTAGTCTGTAATAGACACAGCCAGGTTTACTCATTAAAATATTTATTCATTCTAAAATAATTACTTTATAAATGTATTAGAATCTTACACACATGCTATACAGATAATGTAGAGTCCTGCATTAATTTGAGTGATGACAGCTATTATGGGAGTGGCTTTATGGAGCACATGAGATGCAGATAACGTGAGATCTTGACCCTTAAGAAACTTTAGTTAATGCTGTCATGTAACAAATTTGTTTCAAAGATAAAATTAAATGAATTGCTAATTATTACATTGAAATTAAAAATGTAAAGCCTGTAAGAAATCGTGAATATAAATAAGTGGGAATCATGTTTATTAAAAAACAAAAACAAAATAAAATGTACATTTCATTGATCTATTATAACATTTATGTAGTTTTGTTCACTTGGCTGTTTCATTATAAAAGTCCAGAAATTTGTCAAGTTTTTCGTCAGGTGTCTTTTTTTAATTATATGATGTCATTACGTTGCTGTCTTGCCGCCAGCCAATTGCTGCATTGCTTATCATGGTTTAGAGTATGGATACATAGTCTTTTTAAACCAACAGATAAAGCCGGCCTCACACTACAGGATTTTTAGCCCGATTTTGCCCAGATTTTCCCCTCCCGAGAATCGGAGCAAAAATCTTGTCGAGCACCTCGATCGGTCCCGATGTTCGGCACGGATTATCTGGTAATGTGAGACTTTCCCAGATCGAATCTTGCACCTCCCGATCTGCTCTCACACAAATCTGGGCCACCCCAATCATATCAAACATGTTTGATATTCAAGATTTTAAATCGGGATGATCACGGCTATGATTACGTCAGTACTTTCACAACAGCCAATGCGCGACCGCAAAACAGCTGCTGTACGTCCATTGGATAGTGGAGATGGAGGAAACTGCTTCTTATGTTTTTGTAGTAACACTGTCTGTATAATATGTTGAAAACGTACCACAACCGCATGGACCAAGGAAAGCAATGCTCCATGCGGCCCGAGTCCGATCTTTTTTCCCCTTCTCTTAAAACGGCTCATACTACTGTTTTAGCAATTAAAATAGTTCAGTTTTGTATGTAATGCAAAGTGATTATATTTTGTTTCATTTTTTATTAAGTTAATTTAGAAAAACGTTTGGAGCATTTTTTCTTCGTTAAATATAATTTTTTTTTTTTAAATTAATGACCAAGCGGTAAGCTGCAGACAGTGAGTTCATATGTTTAATCAGTTTTGCCTTCTCAAATCACAACCTGCCTAAAGTAAAATCTATAGATATAAAACAGTTAAAGCATATAACAGTTAACTAACATTAAAAAAAAAAAAACATTTGTAAACATTAGTAGCTGAAATGGCAATCTGTTGCGTAAGATCATGTGAGGCACTCCCTCCGTCATGATAATCTTAATAATATCTTGTAGTGTGTGATGTGCCACAATTTTCAAATCTTGTAGTGTGTGCATGTTTAAGATTTCAGGGAAGATAATCTGCAAAGATTCTCCTTATGTGTGCGCTGCAACCAGACTTCATAATCGGTCAGGATTTAAAAAATCCTATAGTGTGAAGCCGGCTTAACTCAATCCAGCCATACTAATCATCAACAACAGGTGAGTTCGAAGAACCGAATTAGCCAGATAATGATTAACACGATTATGTCATTTTGGATGTGTCATTTGATCTTGGATGTAATAAGCAACGTACAAAGAACAGGCCCCATGAGATTAAGTCACACAGATAGAGTTAAAAAAAAATAAAAAACAAAGAAGCAAAACACAATACACAAAACAGTGATCCATTTCATTTTGTTATATTCCTTTAAATTTAAACAAAGAGAGAAAAAATAAGCTTTCTTGTAAAGAATGTTTTTGTATGCTTTTTGTTTATGTGAGTCATTCTATTCAGTTAAATTATTTATGTGGCAAAAAAAAGTGGGACCGGCCCTTTAAACCTGCTCTCTCAAGAACGTGCTCCTCTTCAGAGGGAGAGTTAAATCCTTCACTTTGTGATCGAGTGACAGAGCAGAGCTGACGCAGATTATCGTGTCTAAAGATTGCTATCTGTGACTAAATATTAATAAAATCTTAATTTGCCAGGGATTTGGTGAGTGTTTAACACTTTTCTTATGTTTTTGTCTAAGTTTGTTGAACGCTAATCTGATAACGATCGGTAAACAAGTGTCTAGGCACTTGTAGGATAAAATCCTTTTAATGTATGTGTTTTAAGTCATGTCTTTTTGGTTTAATATGGGTTTTGTCCTGAACTATATTCTGTGTAAATGTTATATTTGAGTTTAACTTGAGTTATATTGTTAATTGTTTTATGAGAATGTTATATTTGAGTCTGATTGAGCTAATTGCTTTAATGACAAGGTAAATTCAGTAGAGTGTCCTAATTGTTAATTCTCATCCAAATATGCAAACTAAATATGGAAATATTCCTGTTATTGTTTGGCCTAAAATACAGGTCAGGTTTTTGTTCTGGTGGAACTAAAAAGTTCTGGAAATCAGTTGATGGCAAGCGCCCCACAGATCTGGACAATCAATAGAGCTTGGGAGTTTACGTCACTGCGCATTGCATTCTGGGTTGTCGCCGCCATGTTTTACGACACACTAAATAGCGTACAATGACAATAAATACAAATCACTAGAGGGAAAAACGACTGTATTTGCATTCATTTTTTTAAGAGCTGCTTGCAATTGCTTAGAAGAAATGTACCAATATTTGAATCCATTGCGTTCATTCGAGCACTCAGTGTGGCCAGAACACGACACATACACACTCACAGAAATCATACGGCCGCCTTCTATTGTGCCTCACACAGAACCGAATAAATTTCTCGTTTGCAGTTTTTAAAAACTAGGTGGCACTGATATATCTGCCAGATAAAACAAACACACCATAGCTTGATCTCTGCCAGTTGATCATGTAAGTGAACCACCGCTCTGCACATTTTGTGTATCACAGATGTCTGTTCTATTCAAATGTAAGTGCCCTGCGAACTTGAAATATTTGAATATGTTCCATTCAACGAGCATTAAAGTGTGCAAGACATGAATTTAAATTGCATTTATTTACAATTATGTCACACTTTTTAGTAAGTTTAGTCTGTGTGTAAAGACGCAGGTGGTGGCGTAGTGCAAATCCATGAATGAATATTCCTAAGTATTTGCTGATGTATTTAATCATATCTCCCTAAATTCATTAAGGGATGAAGTGCAATAAGTTTTACTGAACTTAAATTTAACAAATACAATGCTTTATAAACAAGGAGCGTGATCTCAACGAGTCGTATCATAGATTAAATTACATTTCCAAACGTGTTATTCATAGCGTGAGCACTTACAAATTCATGTGGATCGTAAATTATGAATCTGTAATAAATAATAAATGCCAACGACAAAGCCAGATTTTGAAGTTTATTTTCATTGAGCTGCTTTCGCCATTGTGTTGTTTCAAGCTGAAAAGCATAAAATTGCGCTTCATTTTAGATCTGTTCTTCACTCCGGTCATGACAGCTGATATGGCAGTGTACGTCACAGCAAGCGTTCTCCATTCTAATGTGTTTTTAAATATGCAATATTAATTTTAACATCTACCTCCACTATTACCCAGTCTAGACTGTAGTGCCTGTGTCCGAAAGTCCCAGAATGCCATGCGTTGCTGACGTCACGTTCCCATTCTCTGTTGACTGAATAAACCTCCTGTCGTGAAACTGACAATACGAGGTGGGATCTCAGCTTACAAATTTTTTTATTTTCATTATTCTCAGTTGGAAGTACAGTGAAATTTGTGTTCCTGGACTCTGTTACGGACACAATTTTTAAAAAAACAATTCTTTACTGCCCATCCATGTGGCACGGATTTACGGTTAAACTGTAACTGTATAATAAACTCTTCACAGACTGATGGAAAAGGAAATGGACTGACTTCAAGTTAAAGAGACTAAAGGAAAGAACTATTTGATTTGGAAGAAAACTGAAAAGCCGTTGGATTTGGGTCTTTATTGACTCTAAAACACTTAACTGATTCACATTGTGAGTTTTTTTTTAAGTTACAATTTTCATGAATGGGTCAAAATTCCCAAATTGATCTCACATACCTATAGATATATAAGTGTGTTTACAAGGTGCACCTGTAGGATTTATATTTGTTGTACAATCAGTCATTTGTACTCTGTGATACTGGTATACTGTTTATCCTTTTTGCTGTCATACCATAGTTTATATTTGTTTCTTTCTTTTACATTGGCCATTTCCTATAGTAAATATCCAGCTGGCATTAAAAAAACACATTGAATATTTTCTTTGCTCAAGCCTTTATTATAATTTACAGGCTCCATAGCCGAACCTAACTGGTCCAAATAACATCCATAAGTGCACTTGCGAAACAGAATGAAAAAATAACACAAAGAATAACTCTTAGCTTTTATTAGTGGAGACAAGTGTTACACTAGCATGTGCTCCATAATTAGACATACTAGTTAAACCTACTAACTGTTGAGGTAACCTAAATGTATTTGTGTGTGAAAATATCAGACGAACAACTTTTTGATTAGAAAATGTATTTATAAATTTAAAGCATGAAGGAATAAATATTTTATTTACTAATTAAATGCAACCAAAACATTTAAATGAACGGAAAATAAATGTTACTATATACATGCTATATTTAAACAAACTGAACTAAATGAATTACTATAAACTGCTACTACCAAATGAAAAAAGCTACTACATTAACTAAATTAACTAATGACTGCAACTGAAAATGAACTAAACTAGTAAACCATATTCACTAAATTTAAACTAACCTACTAAACTTAGAGTAATTATTTAAAAATGAACAAAGGAAATGTCAATGACACATTTATATATGTGTTTAATCTCTAATTTCACAGGCAGACTTTCAATGAGTTCTTCTACACTGCCAAAGTAGAGGTTGGTTGGGCCTGCAAACTCCTCGAAGTCTGCGCTCAGCAGAGTGAGGCTGTCTGTGCCATTGGAGACACCCACAATCTCCACCACGGCAGTATGGTCCGTGTATCATCTGATCATTCAATTATTCCACACATCTGCCAAACGAATAATAGGCAAAACAGGTTGACATTTCATTTTTCGGTTTTTCTTATGAGCCAAAAAAATGACTTCTTTCTGATTTCTTTTTTCCATTTTTCAGCTCAAAACCAAGAATCCGATAAACAGGAAATGGATCATTTATCATTATCGTTTGTGCTTTTCACCTCGCCTAAAAGAGTCACATTGAGGGAGGAGGACATGATGTAAAATATTCCAGGTAGGTCAGCAAACCACACTGACTTTAGATTTTGAATGTGTAACATTGAGTATATCCTTCCCACAAAAAAAGTCATTGTACTGTTTATACAAAAGGCAATAAATACGTGAAAATCCATGGTTAACTTTACTACACCTTTGTTATTAAAAAAAAAAACATGTTCGTAAGAGTAGTTTGATAATTATGGACAACTACTTTTGCTAATCACACAGGTGTCAGTCCATAAGTTACTGATCTGTTAGAACCATCCAGTTCTGAGATGCCAACAGTTTTCCTCCCCTTATCCCAATCATTGTAGTTTATTAGGTCTGTCAAGCTGAAACTAATGCTGTGTAAACATTTTGCTAGAAATTATTTTTGTTTATAATATTCAGATTGTATTAAAACTGATTCAGAGATGTTTTGATGCGGTCATGTGGTTGCAGTTACGTTACTGATTCTGTTTAACTCTATTGTGTTGTACTGAAAGGTATTTATCGTTTTATCATCTAGACCATTTAGATCAGTTTATTTCGGCTCAATGACAGAAACACTCTTCTGTGCAATACAGTTTGATAACGCCACAAACTGCATCCTCCTACATCCTCAGTGAACTGAAATCTCCCATCTGATTGTAGTGATTGCCTATATCTATCTAAATAATAAAGGCTACAATGTGCATCCTTAAGAACTTTTTTTCTTGTGTGGCTGTGGCAGTGTGGCTGTTTTTTTAGGTAAGCAGAGCCTGTACCTCACGGATGATTCAAATGTGGTAGTGTTTTCTAGAGCAGATGGCCACTTTAGCTCATTAGACCTCAGAGACAAGGCCCACTATGAGATCCATAGGTCTGTTCTCAGCACAAGCTGCAAGTATGTATAACTGCAGACCGGAGATCTCCAAATGGGGGCGGGAACTCCAAAAGTGGGCAGAACCTCCAAAATGGGGCGGGGACTCGTCACGCAAAGACTTTCACCATTGGCTCTGGCTTCATCCAATTGTTATTGACTTTTCTATTTGTTTTAAAATAAAGCTAAACATGCTAAATAAATAAATATGCTCAGTGAGAGCAGAGCCCAAAGCTCATGGCCAGTAGTGTTCGGTCTGGAGATAGAACCTCTGCTTAATGATATAAACAGGAATCCCCCGCGAGCCATCACAGCACAGTGCAGCGGAAAGGTTTTACTCTATTGCTTTGTTTAAAGAAACGGGGGCATCCCGGGACTTGAAATTCTCAGGACAGGAGGGTGTAGTGACGCTGAGTGTAACTAAAAAGGTCCCATTGTCCGGTGAGGTACAGTTGGGGAGTTACGGAACGGCCCGGCGATCTTACATTGCATAATTTTATTAACTGTTTATCCACCTATTCAGCGCCAATCCCACCGTGCAGTCTTCACTGGTTAAGGTTAGGGTCAGATGTGGGGTAGGTTTAGGTGTTAGCATCGTTTGTAGCATAGTGTAGGAAATCAAAACTGTAATTGACACAACCAATAAAACCTTTAGAATCAGCTGTGGGGAGTTTGCGCCGCTAAAGAGTTCCCACCCCCATTTGGAGATCTCCAAGCTGCAGTTATACCCTTCTCACAAGCGGCAGTGCTGCTGCATGGACCACCTTCATCCTCAAGCAGCCAGTTCTGTTTCTCCAGGCCTTGTACCTCTGCGAGTCTCTCACTGCCACCAAGGACCCAATCTCTGAAATATGTCACGAAAGTAATTTTCTTTTTAAATTATTGTCCCTGGAA
This sequence comes from Labeo catla, assembly GCA_012976165.1. Lineage (NCBI taxonomy): Eukaryota > Metazoa > Chordata > Actinopteri > Cypriniformes > Cyprinidae > Labeo > Labeo catla. The sequence goes on along the minus strand of VONZ01001615.1, from coordinate 92,051 downwards.
ATAAAATATTTTTTCTTACACATGCATAATGTTCATCATTGTGCAAGACTCTAAATAAAGCCGTTATGAATCCCAGGATGATCAGTGAAAGTGAAAGGTGTCCTAGGAACCAATGACCCAGTCATGATCACAGACCACAACGCAGTTGAAATACTAGACTCTGGAGGAACAAGAGGTGCTTCAGTTGAAAAAAAAATTATTTACTTTTTTACTTTTATTTACCATGAAACCAAGTAACATGTCAGTCTCACAAATTAGCTCTTATTCAAATATTATACATTTTGTGTGCTAATTTAGGTTCCTTTTACTGGAAACAAAACTCAAGAAAAATCATGGCTGTACTGGAGGCTGATTTTCAAGCTATGAAACAGAAGAGATGGAGTCAGTGATGATAAAAGTGATGTAACAGGCAAAGAATGGCCTTAAATGAACAAGCTGATCTGATGGAACATATGGGGGGAAAAAACCTGATTGAAAGCCATGTTTATAAGTGTTTTCTTTGTTATTACTATACCAAATGCAGTCCTAGTTACCTATGTGTGCTTAAAAATATAACATTTATATAAAAAAAATCTAATATTATAAATTTAATGTTTCTGTTTTATAGACGCAGAGATGATGAAGGGGGGCTGGATAGTGTATTGGAGAAAGTCAAGGAGGTTGTCCTGGTTGCTCAAGGTTTATCTGAGGTGACCACTGCCATCCAGGAACTGTCTGACCTGGTCCATCAAAACAGAAAGACAACATTGGTATTGACTAGGGTTGCAAAGGGGTGGAAAATTTCCGGAAACTTTCCATGGAAACTTTGTCCGGGGAATTTTGGAAATATTCCAATTGGGAAATTTAACAGGAATTTATGGGAATTTATTGGAAATTTGGGGAAATTTAGAGAAGCTGTATCATAAACAAATATACATTTCAACATTTTGTTTGATTATAAGCTGACATGCATGCAAACTAATACAAATTTTAAAAATGACATTTTTGGATTTTTTTTGGAATCTGTGATGCTTTTTTCCAGTATTCAACTTAAAAAGAACATAATTTATTCAAAACTGAAATCTTTTCTAACAATATAAGTCTTTACTATTACTTTTTATTAACTAAACACATCCTTGTGTAATAAAAGTAAAAGTAAGCTAACTAGCTTAAATTGTTTATATCTGATTTACTGGCTAGCTACTGTATAAACACTGGGACACGAGACATACTGTATAAACATTTTGGTATTTGCTAGTTAAACTTACCTAATCTTACTTACTTTACACAAATAATATCAAAATATAGATGTAGCCCTTGGGCTCAAATGCAGCAACTGTGCCTTCAGAGAAAATGGGGAATTCCCCCCTTAGGTTACTACTAGGGGGACTGTGTTAGGGAGGGTCATTTTTAGACTGTTTTTAAAATTATTATTATCTCTATTATTATTGCGCGGTAGCTTACACACAGCACAAGGACGTTATAAACATATATATTTTTGTAATATTTATGGAATTTACATGAACACTAACCATAATGGATATTTTGATAGTTTGATCTGTGCATGTTATAGAGGAATGTACAGTGGATGTAGGGTGTGTGACCTTAACAGCCCTGCAGTAAGCAGTGTGCTGTGTGCATGTGACTAAGCAGTGTGTAGGTTAGATATTAAATTAAAATTGCATTAAACCTGGTTGTTTTAACCAAGATTATGCTGCAAGCTTTTCTTCTCAGCTACATTTACATTCCCAGTTCCTGCAATTTTGCAAATTCCCAGTTTATTCCTAATAATTCCTGTTAATTACCGTATATTCCCATTAATTCCCATATATTCCAGTTAATTCCCATGGAAAGTTTCCAGTCTTGAAAATTCCCGGAATTTTGCAACCCTAGTACTGACTGAAGAAAAGTTCAGGAATGTGAGGGATACCTTCACTTGTTTAGTTTGCAGAGGTCAGTCTTGTCTTTGTATGGAATTTAAAAGTGGTTATTCAGCCTTCATACACACAGCACTATCTAAAACATTGTTAACATATAACATTGACATTTACAGTGTTCACCAAAAGTTGTGTGTTCACAAGTCAGTTATTTCAATCTTTTGCTGTAGTGTGTCAGTAGGAAATATCAGTTTACATTTCCAAACTTTCATTTTGCCATTAATTGGCAAAGAGATTTTTGTTTGGAGAACAGTCAGTGCTCCACACAGAGATCATCCAGTCTGTCTGGAATGACATGAAGAAACGGAGCAAACTGAGACAGACTAAATCCAGAAGAACTGTGGCAACATCTCTAAGATGCTTCAAGAGACCTCCCTGCAAAGCTACATGTAGTGGCACACCTTTCGTGCACGTCCTTATGTACCACTTTTGCAGCTAGTCCAACAACCAGTATTTGAAAAAACGCGAGTAAGACCGAATCTTCTTTTAAAAGGGTTTACTGAAGAAATGCAAAACGAAAATACAAAGGTACAATAGACTCGATATAGCTTGGTCAAAAAACTGTGTTGCTTCCAACATCCATAGCTGCAGTCTGACCTAAACGTACAAAACTAATGACATCATGACGTATTACTGTCGGAAGCCAAAAATACCAAAAAAAAAGTTCTTTAAATTGTATTAATTATTAAATTATGTATTTTAGAAAATACAATTATTATGAATTCTTATTACATTTCAATATCAATTTTCACCATGTTTTAACCTTTTTAAACTAAATTATCATCACAAATGAATTACACATAACTGGCTCTTACACTACAGTACAGTTAAAAGTTTTAGGAACTTGTATAAAACTGCTGTAAAATGAGGATGCTGTCAAAAATAGTGTCATAAATAGATTTTCTTTTTAATTAACTTCTATTAACTATGGTAAGTCAACATTTGGTGTGACCATCCTTTGCGTTTAAAGCAGCTTTGGCACTTGCACATAGTTTTTCAGGTAGCTTTGCAGGGAGGTCTCTTGAAGCATCTTGGAGACAGTTCTTCTGGATTTAGTCTGGAACAGTTGGAAATGTGAACTGATATTTCCAACTGACACACTAAAGCAAAAAATAGAAGTAACTGACATAAAACCATTTTTAGCTGGTGAAAATACTGTGCCTAAAGTGCATGTGGAAACACGACAATGAACTTGACATTGGCCTATGACGTGCTATTGGTGCAACCTCAAGTATAAAAGGGCACCTGTAAGAAACGTCATCAGCTCCCTCGTCTGAAGGAGACATTCATAGGAATACCCAAAGCATGGCAAGGGGGCGCAGTGCGATGTTCCCTTTCAAAAGGGAACGTCTCAGATTACGCATGTAACCATGGTTCCCAGAGAAGGGGAACAAGACACTGCGTCCCCTTGCCAGAGGACTTTGGGGAACGAATACCCACTCTGCCATGCTGAAGGGATGAGTGTCTAGTTCCAGTCATAAGCCAAAAGACTCTAGGAATCACCATCACTAAGTACACACCAGTAGCTGTCATAGCACTGTGAGTGTCACAGCTGAAGAGATGGGATGCGTGCTGTGAAATCGTCCACCTTCTTCGAATATGTCTCACAGTCATAAGTAGAGGCAAAACCGCTCTGTCCGTTTATACAGTAAGTGGGAATGCGACCTGCAATAGTGCCCATCTTCTTAATAGTCCATAGATTCATACACAGAGAGTTTTTGCAGCATGGTTTGACCGTCAATGAACTGTCATGTATTAGTGGCCAAGAGAAAAAAAAAGTTTTACTGATTTTGTAAGCATATTTGCTTGAGGTCCATTGTTTTATTTCTGATAAAAATGCAATGAAACATGCATTTTGTGCAGTCGATTTTTGGCCATGCCGTCATACAAATAAATTATGAACACATGCAAAAACAAGAGAGGACCAACAAAATATTAATAACTGATTATGTTGTACACTGAAAAAAATGATTATGGCCCCAATTAAATTAAGCATAATTAAATTTTGCTAGTTTAAATAATTTAAATTTAGTTTTTGGTTTTAGTTAATTATTATTAATTGGTATTGTGCGAATTACATGTGTTTTAAATCTAAGCCATGTGAATTAATTAAATTCAATTAGAAAATATTAAGTTAGTTCTGTGCGCATGCGCACAAATGCATATTTTCCCTGGCGCCAAAAGGAGTTTCCAGTCATGACTCGGGTTCACGGTGGAAACTGAAGACATTTTCATTTTCATTCAAAGGTCACATCATAATTTGCGCATGCGCACACACAGTATAACAGAAATCTTACTTTTTTATGTGAGGAAATTGTACTTTTCAGATATTTTTGGATGAAAATGTAGTTTTATTAGCTTAAAATACGCCATTAATTTATAGCACCTACTTAAAAAAAAACGCTTAAGTGCTTTCGGAGATGCTCCAGGCCGGCATCTAACGATAGCTTTACCACAGGTTGAGCTCTCGTGCCTACATTGGCAAAAGTAGAAGGGAAAACCAATGCAATAGAAAACGCGCTCTGTGTGAAAATCCTCCGATCGTTGCGATTTGCGTGATACCAAAAAAAATAATTAACTTCTGTTGCGACTATTCCATTTAAAGCAATGAGAGGGAGATAGTGCTACCTTGACCACTCCTCAGATGACTATGTAGATGCCTGACAAACCTTGTTGTTGTGATCATAGACTGTATGATTGTGATTACACACAATACACAGAGATTTTCCCTCACCGTTGTAACACGCTGCTTTTGCAAAGCATCATGGAAAAAGTTCCAGCTTTTATGTTCTTTTACACCCTGATGAAGATATCACAGGTTCATCAAGTTAGTCAAAATTATTCATCCTCGATCACTTTTAGTCAGCTTTGATGAAACTCTTCTCAGCTAGCACGTCTTTTTAAAGTGACTGGCAGCCTTGTCACCTGACCTGAATACAGCCCGCTGAGAAAACATAGTATATGTTCATCAAGTACTTTCACTTCAAATGTGCTAAATCCCAGCCTCAACCCATTCAGTAGTACTAGTACTTACATAGAAACCTATACATAGTACCCAGAAAGAAATGCTCATTTTAAAGAAAAACCTCAGACGTACTTGAGGCACCTGAACTCTTCATATATATATATATATATATATATATACGAAAGTTTTGGAGGCAGTGTGTAAACGTGATTGACACAACATGAGGTTGTATTTATTTTTTAACGTGTGAAAATTTCAGACGGAAATATCAGACCTTTAGCATAAAATTTTAGTCCAGATGTCACAGCCTACATTGCACTATTTTCTGTTTAAGACCTGTATTTGTTGCATGTGAACACTTTATTTGTTGTGCAGTTTTAACACTATTGTTTTATTCGCTGTTATGATTCACAACTGTACTGTTGCCGGTTTCCACATATTTTTAGAAATTGTGCAATGTTAATTCAGCACTACTGTTTTTAACATTTGTGCAGTTTAAACGTTGTTTTAATGATTCACAAAACAATGTGGCCTGTGAATTTTTGTGAATGTGCAATGTTAAGTAAGCACTTGTGTTTTAAACACTTGTTGTACCTGTTATTAACATGCACCACATTTGATGACATTAAAGATAAGTTTAAAACATTAAACTTACTGTTGTGTGTCTTTGCAAAGCCATTTAAGGACCTCTTTTTTAAGGTAAGTGGTTGTAAACAATTTATTTTAGCTAAATTAAAAAAATGTTAAGGTTGAATGTTCAACGAAATGTTGCTAAACTAAATTGATTGCAACCACTTACCTTAAAATGAAAAATGAAAATAAAAAGCACCAACATCATGATGTTGAAATACACCATCAACATTTTTACAAATTCTGCAAGAGGTTCCCAAACCTTTGCACGCCACTGCAGGTTGATGTCTTGCAGAGTAATAAACTTACCCTTGTTGACTGAGTTTGTAGGTATGGCGCTCTCTGCTGGTTGTCTATATTCTGACAGCCTCTCTTGCATGTGCAGATAGAGGTTAAACTCTTTGCCATGATCCACACAAATCTGATCTCACATTCCATAATGTGTTACTGCAGGTCTACATAAACAAGTATGATGTAAATCTTTCTATGAAAATTAAGATATTTTATTTTTAAAACTAATCTACAATACTGACCTGTACACAGCATCATAGATGGCTAGATTGCTTTTTGTAGACATAGTTGCATTTGCAACAATTTTCTTGCTGTATCCATCTCTTGCAATTACATGAGTCACTCCAAACATTTCATTTTGGTCCATGTGTAGCTTGTGTCTCATGTATTTTGCATTATATGGGTTTGGGTTAAAGTTATGGGTACCCTATACAAGGCAAGCAAGAAAATATAAGAATAACTTTGTCAGCATAAACATAGGAATACATGTGCGTGGCATACAAATCATTACACTTATAAACGCTTGTAAAACATGAAACTACTTTATAACATACTTTACGCCATTCTTACTCCACTCTTAAAAATAAAGGTGCTTCACAATGCCGTAGAACAGGGGTCGGCAATGATGTGCCATTTTGAATTTTTCTGGTTAACCACTGTTCCAGTACATCCCCCCACCCCCCCCACACACACTTTCTGAATATTTTTTTATAACTTTTCAAAAGTTTCTTTAATAACAGATATGCAATGTGACAGTACTGAACACCACTGTATCTATGTGTGACAAGGCCAATGCATTAAAACCGCTCAGTTTCAATCACCGTTCTATTTTAATGCGCTACTTTAGTTGACGCAAAAACACCACTTGCACACACTTCAGAGATCGTGCTGTGCAAACAGTAAGATTCAGAAAGTCATAAACTTGTTGTCAGCGCTGCCCTGTGACTTTTATTAATCAATACTGAATTGCTTTATATTTCTCAGCAAAGAGGGCGGTAAAATCACTGTTTTTTAAAGTAACTAAACTAAGCTCTCTGTCTTTCTCTTAAATTGGCCATATTTGAGAAGGAAAAAATCCAGAGTGGTTTGCATTTCTATTGTAAAACAGTTGACTTGCCTAATATTAAATGATTTGCAGCATCATCTTACCTCACTCTCTTTCAACATTGCACTCTTTGATTTGATTGGCCATCTCAGTCATTTTGACACTGATGAGCACTGTTCGACCACTGAGGCTTTGATCTGAAACGCCCAGTATGTGCAGTGGTCATGTGATTAATGTGAGTCATGACACGTGTAGGGGAGAGTGGGGATGGTTGCAACCATAGACTGTAAAAAACATGGACGTAGTGTCCGTGACGTCACCTGTAGGTTTCTGAAGAGCATTTTTGAAGCTCTTAGTGGGCGGGAGTCGGCCGTCGCCATCTTGGAATCGCGTCACTGCACGTCACTCCCGTATAATCGAAAATGGGCAAATAGGCAGGGCGTGGGTGGAGCTGGTTGCTGAAACCACGCCCGCCTAGCGCGACGATGATGACAGCAGGGCAATCCACCTGTCACTTAAGTGGCCACGCCCTAAATTATGCAGAACTTTAAGGCTTAATATAAATTAAACGGATGGGTTATAAAAAAAATCAGTTGACATGAAGGGCAAAATTAGCTATATAGACCAAAACCACTTTTTGAACCAGGCTGTAAACATATTTTTTTCTGCTGTGAAGTTGGGCATTTTAACATGGGGAGTCTATGGGATTGACTCCCTTTTGCAGCCAGTCTCTAGCGGCCAGTCGATGAATTGCAGTTTTAGTCACTTCCATGTTGGCTTCAAGAGGGAGACCGGGAGACTTATTCATCCAATCAGGAATGCGCTAGAGTGATGACACTCATACTGCTCAGTTAGCCCCGAGACGGATTCTACGTGTGTGAGATGGACATACTCCAGTTTTATTCATTTAAACAGAAAAAAGAATAAGTATGCATAATCAGGTTTAAGCTATGTGCGACACCGAACTCTCAACAAGAAGAAATAGCACGAATAACTCCTGAAAATACCTGGACTGGTGCCACTGACACTAAGCTAACAGAGAAAGAAAGCTGCGGGGTCGAAGAAGAGAAAAAATGCGGCAGATGAGCGTGGACAAGCAACAAAAATTAAGTTAAACTAAAAATAACAAAATCTGTTTTTATGAAGTCATAATCTATATATCAAATGAATGAATACGCAAAATATATTTAACTTAAATAGCCTAATTAAAAGGAACGAAAAAACGAGATGACAGAAATAAAGGAAACACACTGCAGTTTCGAATGATCTGTATGACCAAAAATGACTGAGTATTTTTGTTGTCGTTGTTTGTTACCGCTGTTCGATCGTGCCGGCGCCTCACGCACACACATACAGCATTGCAAACATTGCAGCCTGTGCATTATCAGAATAAAATACAGTCAACCAAACATATACACTGATTAATTAAAATAATGCGTACTGCGTAGTACAATCCTTGCCCTTCAGCCTTTGGTCGGGCCAAACACATATTTGCTATTGTGAGGATGTTTTAACGCGCGTTTGGTACGAAGCCTTGTTTACTAATAAATAATAGTTTAGCATTAAAATACATCACGAATATGGACACATTTAATTTGATTCATGCCGAAGGAGAGAGGTAGGCTGTGTTTGCTTTCAGTTTTGCTTTAAATTAGCCGAATTTGTTTTGGCTTGTTCATTCTTGTTTTGTTCTGAAAACCGTTCAGTCTATAGGCTGTAAGTATTGTGTTTATTGATTGTCCATTTTAACATTTCGCTTTATTTACCAGAGTTATTTATAAATGTAATAATTTTGTGCTTATCTGTGTTTAACCTAAACTACAATTAACGTTAATGTAGACCTACTACTGGTAGCTAAATCTAAATATGATTTTATAATGTTATGCTATATAGAGCTACCTCATTACCCCTCACTGGATGTATAATGAGCAGTAATAAACTACATTTTGGTATTTAATAATGCCTTGTCATACTTCTGTGGACATTTTGGTGAAAGTAACTCAAAAGTAACTTAAAAATAGTGTAATGCATTACAATTCAGAGACAATAATATTATAATGTAACTAATTACTTTTAAAAGGCAGTAACTAGTAATATATAATGTATTACATTTTGGAAGTAACTTGCTCAACACTGTACGGGATTGTTCATGAAATTACCATTTTACCATTATACATACTACAATACACAATACTACAATGATACTACAATACACATGTTACAGCAATGTGGGTGGGTATCTGACAGATGTGGGTTTAATGTATTAAAATTTTGGCTTTCCACAAAAAAATTGTCTCTGAGAAACTGATATAATAATATAATAAAGCTTGCAACATGTGAGCGCAAAACTTACAGCTCATATTTACTCTCATGCAGTTATAAATACAGCGTTCTGACTGAATCACTTCTACTTTTGCTGCACGAGATGAGAACACTTTTATCATTTTCTGAGTCATGAAATAGTCTGCTTTTGTGATATATGTTCTTCTTTCTTTAGCTGCAAAGCCTTTGCTTTATCTAGATGCGCTTAAATATGCGTTCCTGTCATGAATCCCTGGTTTTTTCAACAGCAGTGCACTTCAATAAGCGGGTTATTGCGTTTGCATGCTGTGCAAAATCGGGTTAAGAGGTAAAAAAAGCTACCTGTGTCGACCGGTTTATGCTTGCGCCGTTTATGACCTTACCCCGATAAAAGAAAACTGGTTGCTGCATTTACCATGTGTGTTTTTGGCTTATTAAGCATAAGCGGCTTAAGAACGTGCATGTAAACGCGCTCATTCGTTTCCATTCTTGTGTTTAGACCTTTGAGAGAGTCTATATTTGGTTTTACATTTTTTAACAGAAATAATTTCATCTTACTGAATGTTTTTTTTGTTTTTTTTCTGTCTTCTGTTGAGTATGGTTCACGAGTTCACGCTTACATATAATTAGCCGGAGTATAGTAATGCATATTTGGCGTGCTGTCCGGGGAAGGGCTCCGAGCTCGGGAATGGCCCGAACCCAGAGAACCCCCCTAGGTGTAGTGAGAACTCGTGTGAGGAGTGAGAAGATGGGGTGGTGGTGGGATGCTGATAAACCATCAAATGGATAGAGGCAAGTTCAGCTGTACTTAAATTGTAGCGTTGATTAACTTGAGTGAACTCCTCTTGTGGTAATTAGGCTAGGTATCTGACGCGCTCCTCCCGAACCTTGTTAATAAAACATCATTTCACAAGTTCACGCTTACATATAATTAGCCGGAGTATAGTAATGCATATTTGGCGTGCTGTCCGGGGAAGGGCTCCGAGCTCGGGAATGGCCCGAACCCAGAGAACCCCCCAAAAAGCAATAGAGTGGAGGACAGCCGCCGGACTGAAGACCCCCCCAAAATAGGCGCTAAGATCTGGCGGAGGCTGACGATCGAGAAGTCGCCTGGTTGGCAGGCCGGAGGAGCCTACATACTCCCGTTTTGAGGCTACGGATGGGTAGGCCCTGCCGCCTACTGATGTTAGAATGCGTGGTTTGGAGCGCCCAGTCAGGAGGACTCTCGAGACATCCAATGGGAGATCAAGACTCATGGCATCGGATGGGTGGGCCTCGCTTGTGGGCAGCAAGTATGGAGGCCTGACCGGGAGGGCTCTCACCGGGCAGGCTAGAAGGAAGGAAAGGAACACCCGCCTGGGAGGGCTCTCGTGGCAATCCATCAGGCGAGGAGCATACCTGCAAACTTGTGCCGCTTCGCACAATCGCCGTTTTCATTGTCAATTGGGTCATTCACGGGAATCGTGGTAGAACCGGAGAGGCCTTTTTTAGGGGTCAGCGCATCTGGGTCATCGAATCTCAAATCCCGAGCCGCGCTCTCAAGAGAGGGAAGCGGGTGGGTTTGCGCCATGTAGGCCATTATTGGACAATTCTTATAAATAACGCTTTTTCTGGACTAGAATCGGAACTGCCATCTGTGTTCAAGGCTTCGTCAAGAGACACCTGACCCATACCGTGGAAACTTGATGGAAATTGAATTCAATGTAAGTCAGTCTTTGGAGCTAAACAGCAGATATTTGTCATTTAAGTCAAATAACGCTAGCTTCATACAGTTAAGCCTATACGCTGAACTAAATGCTTCGCTGACAATACAAGCGGATCCAATGTTGGAATTTCCTAGCAAGATAGCAAATTTTCTAGCCATCTAACATTATTAGTTAGTGGTAATGTTAATTCCCTGCATTGTTCGGACCGCCTTGCTAACTAAAGTTAACCATTTAGTTTGCTACGTAAGTATATAGTATTTGGGGATAGCCAACCTATTAGGCTATGTTCTACACTTGGCGCCTTTTTTTCAAACCTGCAGCATCTGTTTTACATTCTAATCCCATGGAGTAAACCGTCTTTCAAAAAGCCACGCGAACGCTTTTTAACGACGCCGCTGCAGCTCTAAAGCGCCTTTTCAAGTTGAAAAAGTCCAACTTTTCTGAAAGAAATCTTACGCTAAAGCTGCCTTTTGACAGCTGACCAATGACAAGCTTAGTAGCCAGAACTGACGCTTTCCATAACAAGAACAACAAGAAAAATGGAGACGGGTGCCGGTTGATAGACTTTATTTTATTGTTGTTAACCGACATTCTTTCCTTTGTTCTTAAAACCGACGCGCTGCCCACAAGGCTAAGGCTACTCGGAGCCACGCTGGCCGGTTTTGAAGCTACATGAACGCCGATAAGCGCTTCAAGGCCCCAAGTAGGACTCCTCGCAGATCCTTCCCGATCCCGGGCCTCAACCCCCGCCCCTCCCCCGTCCCTCCCGCCCCTCCGGCCCCGCTTCAGCTCTGTCAAAAATGCTAAAGCAAAAGTAAAACTAGCAAGAGTTGAGTTTCCTTTCGAGATTCATATGCAAGTGATTGCAGCTGTTGTTATAGCAACAAAAGACGCCCTTGGCTGCAACGCTGCCAGATTCTTTTTTTACTAAAAAAGCGCCGTTGTCAACTTTTTCTTGTCAAAAAAGACGCCAAGTGTGAACATAGCCTTAGGTTGTAACCTTATCATTAGCCCCTAACTTAAGCAGGTCTGGAGGAGGGAGAAAGGCAAACCCGCCTGGGAGGGCTCTCGCGGCAACTGCTGGGAGATCAAGACTCCAGGCGGGGGGAAGAGACGTGGAGTTTGGCCTGCCAGGCAAGGACGGACAACGGCAAACCCGCCTGGGAGGGCTCTCGTGGCAACTGCTGAGGGATCAAGACTCTGGGCGTTGCACCAGGCGTGAAGAAGACGAGTTGGCCAGCCGGGCAGGGAGAGAAAGGCAAACCCGCCTGGGAGCGCTCTCGCAGCGACTGATGGGAGATCAAGACTCAGGGCGTCGCAACAGGCGGGGGAAGAGATGTGGGAAGATTACTTTACATGGTTTGTCGGCCAATGAGGGTTTGGTGAGCTTCTTTTTATGTGGGACTGGTTAGTTCTGGATTAGCTTTGGAAGGCTTCAGATGACCATCTTCCTAGGGTTTGGATGTGCTGTTTGGAGAGGCCGTTCTGGGCTGCTGATGTTGCTGCCCCAATGCGAAAAGCGTGGCTGGAGAATTTTCCTGCTGGAATACTTGAGGATTGCAGGACGGATTTGAGGAGTTTTTGGAACCAGAAGCGAATGACAGGTTTTTGGTTTCGAGGACAGACTGATAGGGTTGGTCTGGAGAAGGGAGGTTGAAGACATAGATGAGATGGCCTCTTTTCGCTTGTCTGTCTTGCTTGTTTGGTTAAAAAGAAATTGTTTCGTTATTGAGTACTGTTAAACCTGAGACAGTGGGGTTGGTATTTGGATCAAATTTAAAATCCTAGTCCGCCTCTGGAGCCAGCATCTTGAATTTGAGAAGCGTGAGGGTAGGAGAATGAAAACGGCCTTTATTAGTGCACTGCACGGCTACTGCATTGTCGCAATGCACTAAGATGCTTTTAGAAGCCCATTCGCTTCCCCACAGGTATGCTGCTAGCAAGAGGGGGAGGGCTGAGGACTGGGGGAGCCCTGCAGATGGGGGGGCCACGGAGACGTGGACCAGCGACCTTGGTAAAACCCCTCGAAGCCAGCAGAGGTAGCTGCATCTGTAAATAGTTGGACATCGACGGGAGATGAAACGAGGTTGTTATAAAAGAGTGATTCCAGGGTTGAAGGAACGTTATCCTCACGTTGTACACACATGAGGGGGTGCGAGATGAAGGGGCAGCCTTGCATAATGATGCACATGGCGAAATTTAGGTGCCCGAGCCGAGAGAGGAGTTCGTGTTGAAACAGCTTGGGCTGGCGAGGAGGGTGGAGGAGACGAGGATTATTCTATCAATCTTTTCTTTAGGCAGGGATACCTGAATTTTTTTTTTTTTTTTTGTGGAGCGATGGGGATCCCAAGCTTTGCTTTGTGAGGATATGGGCAGCTGGGATTGCGTTGGGAGTTGAAATGATGAGGAAATTGTCTAGGAGTTGAATAAGGTAATTGTTTGATAGGATCCAGCAAATGGCTTCTGATAGCATGTCGAAAATTTTGGGGCTGCTTTGCAACCGCAAATTAGATGGATGGCAAGGTAGAATTTCTCGAGCCATCATATCCCAAATCCCACTTAGTGACTTGTACTGCGCATTTGCAAATAAAGGTTTGCGGTATGCAAAGAAATGCAGCTTGCGTCAAGGTAGCAGACGGGCGAACGAGATGCTGATAAACCATCAAATGGATAGAGGCAAGTTCAGCTGTACTTAAATTGTAGCGTTGATTAACTTGAGTGAACTCCTCTTGTGGTAATTAGGCTAGGTATCTGACGCGCTCCTCCCAAACCTTGTTAATAAAACATCATGAAGTGTTACAAAACAAGCTTTGAAAAAAATTGCATTTTGGAAATTTTTGAAATGACATAAGGTTGAAAATTGTAAAAAAAATATAGATCACACTTTTTGGACAATATAACAATGTGTAATGAAAACAAAATCCAATTTTTTGAATTGCTGTAATGTTTTTTTGCTTGCTAGAAGACAACCGAAAAACGAAAGTAAAAGCTTTCAATCACATCACTTTTCAAACAATACAAACCGGATTAGGAAATGTATCTATATTCAAAAATAACGGCAAACATAGCCTGCAGATCACACCACACAAGAGGAAGTCTACAGGTCCTCTCATGTATATCTGCTCTACTTGGATTACTGCAACACTTTGAGTAAAAGATCACTTGGGATATAAAAGACATCAGTAAGGTGTATATATATTTATATATATCATCTGCTACATACATTGTAGACATTGTAATCATAGAATCCAGGGTGTATGTACAGTAGATAATGCAGTATGTGGGGTGATTGCTGGTTGCTTCAGTATACTTGTTTTTTTGTGTGGTTTATGCACTTGTGATGCACACAAAGTGTAGCAGAATTAGAGATTTCATTTGGTTTGTAGTTTCTCTTATAATTATTTTTATGCTATTGTAATGTAATGATTTTATTTTAGAAATGCATTGTTCTAGAAAAACAGAATGCAGTGGGTTTATTTGACCTTGCCTGTCTGGCTAATCGCCATATAATTTGAATTGAATTTGAGTCATTGCAAATGTATTTATTTACTTATTTATTTTTTAATATAGATTATATCAGCCCACTCCACTTTTTATTTATATATACATAAAGAAGATATCCAAGAAGATAAATTCAGTTTTAGGACACCATGAATACGAGGTATGTTTGTCTATTTTTTATCTTTAGGATTGGATAATTAAATAGATTTTATTTAAGGTATTTTAGAAGAAATTGAGATATCTTTCTGATAAAGAGAAGTGTTTCCTAGATTGTACATCTACACAATGTAACCACAGTGTTACACAATGTTAAGTGTCTGATATTTAGATGAAGCACATTAAAAATGTGCATGTGTGAGTAACAGCCATCACACTGTTTTAAACATTGATGTGGAAAACATGCAACAATTGAGTCTAACTATTTCTGTGCATTTGTGTGCATTTCACTAAAGAAAATAAATGAGGTGGGTTTGGAATGACAAATTATGATGAACATTGTGTAGTAGAATTTAAAAAAAAAAAAAAAAAGCAGTTCCTGCTGTCGAGGTAAAGTATTTTTGGATAACAGGATCAGATGACATGATATAACTCACATCTTTGGGTAATGAATAAATATAAAATATCCCAAACTTCCTTAGATATCTCTTGGTCAACTTTGTGATTGCAATGGTTTTGTTTCTGACACCAGCTGTGATACCAACTGATAATTGCTATTTGAAAGCAGCAGATACCTGGATTTTGTTAATGTAGTAAATTGTAAAAGAAAATTCTCTGTATTTTGTATTCAGGATGTAGCGTATTCCATGATAACAGCATCTATTGTCATTGAATCATTTACTATATGTGGCAAGACTCAAAGGCAGAGGGAAATAAATTCCCTTGAGAATTACTAATTTAAAGTCCCTTTTTTTACTGTCTACTAAAACAGAAACTCCTGAAGTTTGGATTTTTTTCTTCAGAAATATATTTGAGTGTTTTACACTTTAAAATAAAATGTTGTCTACATATAACATTCCCCAAGCAAGTTATAGCCCTTTATTACAAAAGTTGTTATAGGCGCTTTTCAGTGAAAAACAGGTCTATTTAGTTTACTGACAATATAGATGTTTTCAAAAATGTTTAGAAAGTAAAGTAAATGGAAACAGTGTAACATAATAACAAAACAGTACAAAAATTTTTTTTTTTTTTTAGAGAACTATAATTTTTCAATCAGAGTATGAACAACAAACGCAAACATTGCAGCAAGTAGTGAAAATGATTGCACAAATGGTCTTGTGCAATAAATATACAAACAGTGCAAATAGTTCACAAACTACACACAAAATGAGAGAAAATATACAGAATGCAACAGAAAAAAAATTGTGCAAATGATCTTTATAAACTATATAAGAATAATTTCCATAACATAACAGTCAAATAGATCGATCCGCTGGCTGTATTCCGCATTTTACCGGGACAGCGCATAGCTACGTGAAAACATAAATTTCAGTGCTTTATCTGATATGTACCAATGTTTCATCCTTGTTTTTGGTTTGTTTTATGTCATAGTGCTCTGTCATGTGTTTTTCTGTGCTTTTTCACAGAGTGCCGTCATGCAAATGTGTTATTTTGTGTTTGTTTTCATGCATTTTACATGCAAAGTTAAAGCAACAGTGGCAGCAGATGCCAGCAATTGCTCTAACATTGGGAGGTATGACGTTTGTAAAAAATAAAAAAATATATTTTTTAACCAACCAATCATTTCTGTTCATGTGTTAATACCTCTCTCCCACCTTTCATTTGTTTACACCACAGACTGGTTTACACACTGAGCTGTTAGCTTGTGATATTAGATTTGAATATACAGTATTATTAAATGTGCACAGACTGAAAGTAAGGATTCACATATTACTTTTAAGTCCTTTTGATATGGCTCAGACCATCTGTTACTCAGTCACTGAATTGCGTTAATGTTGAAATATCACTGTTATTTTACTGATATTTTTACACAAACAGAACAGTTTTGCAAGGTTATATTTGGGTACTTTCATGACATTTTTTATAACGTCCTATTCCAACCTGCATATTACGTTATTTTAACCCCTGAATAAAACGTCCCCCGAAAGTTGTAGTTTGGTCTGGTTTCATTTTCGATATTTACGTTTTTTTGACTACTTAAAGAAAACATTCCAGTTTGGTATTTTTACGTTTCTAAAACGTTTTATTTTGGTTACATATTTTTTATTTTTATTTTAAAAAACATTTTTAAAATGTTGTACTACAACATTACCTAATTGCAACCAAAATACAACATTGTAAAAAGTTGTAAAAAACGTTTTGTGTTTGCTGGGTTAATACAATACATTAGGCAGACCTAGACTTCCTTTCTCAGAGGTTAGTTGATAAAATCTAACTTCTTCCTGTTTAAGCACTCCTTTATGTTTCCTGTGTTATGTAACTTCTGTCATTAGCTAATACAGTTAGGTTTTTTTTTTTCAAGAACTGTGTCTATACAAAAGTTGATGTAACCTGTTATTGTCTCTGGCATGCTCAATATCCATGTCATGAAACAGTTCCCAGTCCGTGCAAGCAAAGCAGCCCTTTAAAGGGGTGATCAGATGCTCACTTTTTCATGCTGTTTGAACATTAATGTGTGTTGGCAGTGTATGTACAAATCTACCCTATAATGATAAAAATCCATGCAGCGGTTTTTAATTAATCTGTAAAAATAATATCCCCTTTTTCAAATCGAGCCATTCTCAGATGCCTGTCGTTGTGGCGTCACACCGACAGATGCCGCTCCCACGATAGTTGATTGACATGAGCGATTTACCTTGAATCAGCCGTCACAGTCCGCCCTCTTTGTTTCGATGCTGGAGCAGGGATGTAAGTTAGACAAGAATATCTCAGATTGAGCGATTGAAGTGTTGTGTTGCTGGATGTAATAATGAACATAGTGGTCGTCATTTACTCCCGACATCTGAGCCGCTGAAGATGCAGTAGATTACATTTGTTTGTGAAGGGAATGCGCCTCCCGATCTACATATATCCGTCTATGTTCGCGCGAATCATTCATGATCCAGCTTCACTTACAGCACAAGTGAGTATAAGGGTTTTTTATGAATCTTTGCGATCGCCTTTCCTTATAACGTGGTAGTTAGGAAGTTCAGCGGCTAAACGCGGCTACATGCGGCTAATGTAAACAATGTCTTCCTTCCACAAAGGGGAGAGAGGGGCGGGGCGAGCAGAGCTCATTTACATTTAAAGGAAC
Source organism: Labeo catla (assembly GCA_012976165.1). Lineage (NCBI taxonomy): Eukaryota > Metazoa > Chordata > Actinopteri > Cypriniformes > Cyprinidae > Labeo > Labeo catla. The sequence continues at coordinate 74,446 of VONZ01001615.1, read as the reverse complement.
AACCCCTTAGAATGAGATGATTTTTGGTAAACTCATTTTGACAAGGTAAAAAGGGTGTTGTTTTACAAAACCATTGAGAATTTTTAATCAAAGTATATTAGAGACTTTTTATTAAGACCCTAAAGAATCATATCAACTTGTGGAAAATGGGCATCTGATGACCCCTTTAAAATTTAAGTACTGTCATCAGACCAAACAGAAACCGTCTTTGTCTGTGGCTTTAATAATTTTACAGACCCTCCAGTTTTTCGCGATTCCACGATCGCTGAATCCAAAGCAAAATCAGCAACATGTCGCATTTTTTTGTGATCCTGCATAATTTGCCATTTCAGCGCGAAATAATCGCAAAAATAGAGGTCTCACAAAAAAAAAAAATAAAAATAAATAAATAAATAAAAACCCCACTAAATTATAATTATTACTGGTTATATAACTATAATTATCTGGTTTACACACAGACTCTCTCAAAGTATACTTACTGGCTGCACCTTTCCTCTCTGATGTTGACACAAAAGCCACACCTCTTGTCTTCCCCGAAGTTTCATTCCTGTCTGCTCAAACAAGAGAAAACTCTTCAAGGTCAACCAATGAGTTGGGGATATTGGGGATATATACAGCAATTGGCCCTCCAAAAGTATGCTTACTTATAGACAACTTTCTAGGCAGAATTTGTCCTCACAATCGAGATGGTTTGATTTAGGCTGTAAAACCAGAGGAAAAATGAAGATAATTATCAAATCAAAAACATAGACAATCAATCAATGCAACTAATTTACGCCATCAATATTGTGAAGAACTTAAACAATATAAAAGTACACTCAGAAAAAAGAGAGAACAGTACATCCAATATCAACTAAAAACTATTGAAGAAGCCGTAAATTTGAACAATTTTTGTAACATCTGGAATTACTTGCATAAAAAAACATCATGAACAAGCAGCCATACAAAATGGGGCCACTTGGAAAAATCACTTTGAACAACTTCATAATGAAATTAAAATGAACCCAGATGAAACCCAAAAATATGAAAAAATGTTTCATATGGAACATACAATTGGTAAATATCAAAACCCATTAGACTACCCTATTACAGAAAATGAACTGATTGATAAAATCCAGGCCCTCAAAAACAAAAAAGCAAGTGGACCAGATGGCATCCTTAACGAAATGCTCAAAACCCCGGAACAAATTAAAAACTGGCCCTAATAAAGCTGTTTAACTTTGTTCTGAGTGTTGGTCATTTCCCTGAAACCTGGAATCGAGGACTTATAATGCCCATATTCATGAGTGTAGACAAATCAGACCCAAACAATTACAGAGGCATTTGTGTAAGCAGTAATCTGGGGAAGCTGTTCTGCAGTATCATCAACACAAGACTTATACACTTCCTTACAGTGCACAATGTCCTCAGTGAAAGTCAAATTGTATTCTTACCAAATTATAGAACAACAGACCACATCTTCACTCTACACACACTGATCGACAAATACATTAACCAAAACAAAGCCCAAAAAACCTTTGATTCAGTTTGGCATGAAGGTGTGTTGTCAAAACTTCTACAATCAGGTATTGGGGGTAAAACATACAATATTATAAAAACAATGTATTCAAACAATCAATGCGCAATTAAAATTGGAAATAAACAAACAGAATTCTTCAATCAATGGTGAGGTGTGAGGCAGGGCTGCCCACTATCACTGACTCTCTTCAATATTTACATTAATGAATTGACAATACTCCTGGAGCAATCAACAGCTCCTGGCCTTACACTACATGACTCCAACATTACATTCTTGCTGTTTGCAGATGATCTGGTTCTGCTGTCTCCAACAGAAGAGGGTCTACAGCAGAGCCTAGACATCCTACACAAGTTCTGTCAGACCTGGGTCCTGACTATTAATTCTAACAAAGCTAAAGTACTACTTTTCCAGAAAAGACCCAGATGTCAGGGAAAGAGACGCAATTTCACCCTTGGTATGACCAAAATTTAACATGCCACAAACTACACATACCTCGGACTGAAAATAAGTGCAGCTGGTAAGCTTGATTTGGCTGTGAATGAACTGAAAGAGAAAGCAAGAAGGGCCTTTTATGCCATCAAAAAATCTATCCAAACTGAAATACCAATTAGAATCTGGCTAAAAATATTCCAATCAGTCATAGAACCTATTGCTTTATATGGCAGTGAAGTGTGGCAGAACCTGATTTTACCAAGTACGACATGTTCCTGGAACAACATTGTGATTAACCATCAGATTTGAAAAATCACTTTATAGTTTTTGTGAATTTTAGGCTTACAATCAGTGTTTGGTGCTTGTACATTAGTGTCATTCATCTATCATTTAGGGATTACTCATGGGTAAGGTTAGGTTTAGGTGTAGGGATGTGGTCAAGATTAATTTTTGGATTATAAATATGTTGGCAAAATATGTTGACCCAAGGAACACATCTAACTCAGCAAAATCAGGATGTGTGTGAAGTGTGGGGTCCTCTTCTAAATCACAAATTTGATCAATTGGTCAAAAATCCGATTGAAGCCCTGCATGCTGAGTTCTGTAAAAGTATCCTCAGAGAACAGAGGAACACACAGAACAATGCATGCAGGGCATAATTAGGCTAGTATCCTCTACTAATGCGCATTGAGAAACGAGCCATCAAATTTTGGAAACAGCTAAAAATGAGTGACCCCAACTCTTACCATTTTAAAGCCCTTAAAAGCTATGAACTGAACCCTGAAAAAAGCCCCCTGATACAGATGCTCCTGAAGATGCAAAAACAAACTAACATGACTAACAGCATCCAGCATCAAGACACTGAAATATTCATCCACAAAACTCAGCCTAACCAAATTATAAAAGCACAGAAAGAAAATTATCTAACCTATTGGACTGAAACAACAGAAAAACTAAGTAAACTTGAATGTTATTTGGCCCTAAAAAGAGATTACACAACTGCAGAATATCTGAGCACAGTGAAAGACTGTAAATTAAGAAGACAAATGACGAGGTACAGACGGAGCAATCATACTCTGACTATAGAGACGGGCAGATATCGATAGCACTGGCTGCCCAAAGAGAGCCGCATCTGCCCATACTGTGATCATGGGGAAGTGGAGACAGAGCAACACTTCCTCGTTAGCTGCCCTAACTATGAAGAAATCAGAAAGTAGTTTTATCCGAAATTCAAAATACTTTGCCCTGACTTAAAAATGTTGAAGAAGAACAAGAAAACACAACTTCAATATTTATTAGTTGAAAATACTAGCAGCAAGATACAGTGATGCCTGTCACAAAAAGAGGGAGGAGTCAACAAATCAGTGATGCGGCCACACACATACACACAAACACGCACATCACATTGAATTTTAAATTGTTCATAGAATGCAAAAATGTTGATTTGTTCTATATTCATTTGTTATACATACATGCATGTACTGTATTTATTTATTATATTATTATTATTATTTTATTTTTCTTATTTATTTATTTATTTATTAAATATCTGTCCAAGATTAATTGCAAACACTATGCTTTGGCAATACATTGTAACAATTGTCATGCCAATAAAGCACATATTGATATCAAGGTGCAGCCAGGTCTCTGTGAACATCAAACAGCATTCACGATGCTCGTAACAAATCCTTGAGTACATACGCAGTTCCTTAATTTTGTTTCTCAAATACCACACATTACTTAGAATCTTAGACAGCAGCGGTGGTTCTTTCCTTTCCTCCGGGGTCACCCTGAATAAACATGCTGCCTCCTGACAACCTCAGGTATGTCCCCGGGTAGCGTCGTCCTTGCAGGCCTCAGCAAAAACAGGTTCTCCCTGTTGTAATAGATTGGTAGCACAGCAAAGGTGCGTGCAGGTGAATCTCGATTCACAGCGAAGATCTCCCTTCCCATCTGCACCAGCAACAAAAGCGATGCTAGTATCATCCTCATTTTAATAAAACTTAATTTAAAAACAGCATTACAAACACCACAAAACAAACAAACATGCTAGCCAATGTGCAGGTGTCTGAGTCACCAGCAGAGCAGCGCCACCCAAAATCCGGTTTGTATTCAAGGCTCCATATTCAATTCAAGGGGGTGCTACAGAGCCCTCTTGCCACGCCTGTGTACCAGCTTTGGCCTGGACCTAATGGCTGTGGATTCTGACCTGCATGCAAATTTTCAAGAGTTTCAAGAGTTCAGCATGTTAAAACCCCAAAAGCCCCGAAAACTTTGACAAAAACGAATAAGAATAATCTTAAGGAAAATAATAATTCAATTCAAGTTCATTTGTATAGCGCTCTTCACGATACAAATCGTTGCAAAGCAGCTTTACAGAAAATTAAAGTTTCTACAATATGTTAGTAGTAGCATACTAGTGGTGACTATGTCAGGTTGATGTACAGTACATATGATAGGGATGTATGGTAAAGATCAGTTAATGAGTAATCAAACAGTCAATGAACATTGTTAACAGTAATGAAACATATGTTGCAATCAAACTTAAAGCATAATTTGGTAGTGCTGTATGTTGTTTCAGGGTTGGCATCATCTGAGGTCCTCTGAGGGGTTGGCATCATCTCTTCTTAAGTGTTCTGGATCCAGACTGAAACTTGTGTAATTCCTAGTTACCACTGGATTTCAATCCCGTGGCAGAAACAGAGGAATAAATAGGGACATAATTAGCGTAGCTGCTGTTCCAACCAAGCAAAATTATTTTTTCAACCCAAGCTAAAGAATAATAATATGCTTTTGTTTAGATACAACTGCAGTACAAGATTATGAGATGCATTATTTGAATGCTTGGCTAAAAAGATGAGTCTTTAATCTAGATTTAAACAGAGAGAGTGTGTCTGAACCCCGAACGTTATCTGGAAGGCTGTTCCAGAGTTTGTGAGCCAAATGTGAAAAAGCTCTACCTTCTGGAGCTTCTGGACTTTGCTATCCTAGGAACTACCAAAAGTCCAGAGTTTTGCGACCTTAGGGAGCATGATGATTGTAGTGTGATAGAAGACTATTTAGGTACACAGGAGCTAAACCGTTAAGGGCCATATAGGTAAGAAGTAATATTTTGTAACTAATGCAGAACCTAATAGGTAGCCAGTGCAGAGACTGTAAAATTGGGGTGATATGATCATATTTTCTTGACCTGGTATGGACTCTAGAAGCTGCATTTTGGAGTAGTACCCGTTCTCGATTAGCCCAAAAAAGATTGGTTGGGCTTGTCAGTCAAACAAATTCAGGAAAGGGGGACAACATCTCAGTGTCCAAGTCCACCTTTTATTGTCCACTCAATCCACTCAATTAGGATTGCACAAATCTGGTTATTAAATTACCCTCGCTGGGCTGAAGAGATGGAGATGGTAGCCATTGCCTTCCTGTTGCTTTGTAAAACTGCAGAGTATGTCTTCTTTTGTGACAGTAAGCTGGCAAAATCTTCCGGTTTTTGAGGAGAGTCAAACATCATCTGCACACCTTTGTCCCATAGTTTAATTACTGCCCCATAGATGAGGATGGGATGGAGACCCAATGCCGTCATCTTGTATATTCAATGTTTGTTTTTCACTGGACCGTGATTGATTTCCCTTTGGTTACCTGGCATTTGAAGCCCTGGTGGATGTATAAAAGGCAATGCCGCATCGAGAGGGCTAGGCTGCGTTTGTGTGTGCGCGCCTCTTTGATGTGTTTCATGTAGCTCTAAAGTATCATTGATCTGTTACACTCTATGCTGTTTGCCTGCCTTATTCTTTGTTGTACCCCTTTTATTAAGTTTTGTGTATTTGGTTTGAGTGTGGTTTGTGTCTGCACTCTTTCCTTACCTGTTTGGTAAATTTGAGACAAGGGCAGGTTATGATGTCACGTGACATGCATAGCTCCACATTGTTTCTTTTTGATGTATTAGTTCACTAGCTTAGGAGTGTTGCCACCCACTGTCTTTTATCTGTTTAAACTTGGGTTGTTCTCCTCTTCACTACCTGCCCACTGTCTAACTTGCACTATTGGGCTATATCCAAATTTGGTTATAGGATTTTATGAACGTCACGGAAGATGAGAGTATCTGAATCTGAGATTTTTCTTCCATCATACACGTGATGGGCAAGGTCAATCTTGGTGTCGTGGCCTTTCAGTGCTGGATCCACTAGCTCTGTACAAGTCTGCTCCATTGGAGCCCTCTGTCCCCTCCAGAAACCCCACCAGTAGTATGTTATTTCTCTGTTCCTGTCTTCAATGTCTGTCAGTTTATCAGGAAGTTGTTCTAGCTGTTTTCTTAAGCTTGTGACTGTCCTCCTATCCTCAAGTGCTGCTACCTGAACTGAGTCTACCCAGTCACATGTCTGTTTCACCATGCTAGCTAGCTTTTTGTGTTCTGCTCTTAACTCTGTAACAGAATCTTTGGTTGCTTGTATGTCCATATGTAGGCGATTACTCAATCTCTCTTTCCTATTGTCCATTACTTTTGAAGTATTCATAATGGGTTAGATAGAGAGTGGTTTTAAATTTGCTGACAGGATTATAAAATATTGGACAGAATGAGCAGAGTGAAGGACTATGTGTGTAATGCTGCTCAAAAGGAGATAAGAGATGCTTCACCAGCAAATGTCGGAGATTTGTGTTTTGTCAATGCAGGTGAACCAAAGGAGAACGCTCTGAGAAAGGGAACACTCTGGTTTCTATTATCTCAGAGTACCGAGGTTACGATAGTAAACTGAGAGTTTGTCGGCTGTTTGAACCAAACCGGTATGTCCCCAGTAAACTTTTGTTGGATGAGGACTGCACATTGTGACATACAGGAATCATACAGTAAGCATGCTCGAGTCTGTTATATCGATGCGCAAAGGAACCACATTTGTACCAGTGTTAATTCTGTTGACGAATCATTTTTGCCTTAATAAAAACCCTAATAAACCTATATAATGAGTTAGGAAATTTTAGAGAAATTCTTAAAGGGGTCATTGAATACGAAATAAAATGGAATTTTGGTTTCTCAGTTCATGACCCCTTTAAAACGGTTTTGCCAGTAATATTATATTATTACAGAATCAACTGTGGTGCTCTTGCTTTTGTTTCATGGAGCTTATATTTAAAATTGACCAAACATTAATTGGCGGACCCCCTGCAGTGCTGCTTCTGACCCCCAGTTGAAGACCCTTATACTATATAATGTGAATTCTGAAAAGTTTTTTCCTGTATTATTATTTATTTGTTTTTGTTTTTTCCATAAGCACTTTGGTGTACATTATATGGACTTCTTATATTATTTTTTTCCCAGTAAAAAAATCTATCCTCCCTGTTCAGGATGATAATAGCTGCCAAGGCCAAATAATTCTGAAGCAATAGGAATCACTAATCATGTATTTATTTATATCTTAATTACTGACTACATTTATCTTTTGACTCTATGTCACAGGGAACAATTAGAGGAGCTCCTGTCAGAGTATATAGTGGACACACTTCACTACATTTACACAGTGAGGGACTTCTGTGACAAACAACAAAAATGGACCCTTCAGAGAGAGAGAGAGCTGGCGAAAATGAGAAACATCAAGCAGCAAGCAGACAAAATAAGTCTTAATCTCTTTGAGCATGTTAAGAACTCAAAGTACAAAGGCAAGGCTTTTGGAGAATGCATGTGGAGTAGTTTGACTCAGGTGACAGCTAACTCCAGATATAAGAAGCTGGAGGAGGAGCTAGGTGCAGTCCTGAAGGACATACTTGAGGGACTGGAGAAACTTCACCACTTCTTGGATGCAGTTGAGAAGCTCAGGGTCACGTCACTGTTTGTCTTCACTTCTTCTTCAAGCATCTTGCTGAAGGGAGAGAGTCCTGAAAGTGTGCAATCAGTCATCACAGCTGCCATAATGGCCTCTCCTCTCCTCATCCACTTTAATAGAAATGCAGAAACATTCTTCTTTCCTGCAATCAGTAATGTGGATGTCCTGGCTTTTCATCTAGACAAATACATACATATTACAAAAGAGATTTGCAGAAAAATGGGGGAAAAGTTAGTACTGATATTCCTGTGGTATAAATTTTATACTATAGTTATTTGATTATTTTACTTTGATTATATTATAGTGATTTAATTATATTAACACAACAATAATACACAGTTTACAATTAAGATGGTTTTTGAAAGTAAAATCAAATGCAAAAAAATTGTAAATGTAGTTTAGCAACACTTTCCTTTTTGTTTGCTTTGTTCTCACAGATCCAAGAGTGTTTCCTGCTCTAGAGACACTAACAAGTAGGTTTCAAAAATAATTCAATGCATCATCTGTCACTCAAGTTTGCAGAAAGATAACTGTGGTGAATCTTTGCTATGCACTGCAGGTTCAGTTTAAATGTATGTGAAGACTCCATGCAAAAAATGCTTGATCATTTGAACAAGTTGACCAAAACAAGGTGAGGCTCCCCATTTTTTATCAAGATCAGATTATTTTAAGAGTGGCAAAACATGAAAAATGTATCTGCTTTAAACTACCTCTATCTTTTCTATTATTATCTAGGATGGACCAGAATATTCGGCTGACATTCCTTTTTCAGAAACATGCTCAAGCCTTTATTGATATTTTCAGTAAGTCTCACTCTAGAATGGAGCAGTTCCTGTCAGATCTGGAGGAGAAAGCAGTTCAGTTAGACAAGATGAAAAAGGGGGCCAATATCTCCAGCGTGGCTGGCAGTTTAGTTAGTATAATAGGGGGTGCCTTCTCCATCGCTGGTCTTGCTCTTGCCCCTGTCACTGCAGGAGCGTCACTGGCTCTCACTGTGACAGGGCTTAGTCTGGGGGTGACCAGTCGGTTCAATAGTTTGGTCACAGGCATCACTGAAGTAGCTGTCAACCGACACCATGGGAATAATGCACAGGACATTTTCTGTAGTTTTATGGGTGATGTGACGAAGATTCTAGACTGTCTAGAGCAGGCCAGTAATGAGAAGAATATAGAGGGGCTTGTTAAAGTAGATGTGGTTGGAGCAGGACGTTTGATATTTTGTGCACGAGGACTGGTCAGAGATATTGACAGTCTAGTAGATGCAGCTTCAGCTCTTAAAGTGCTTGAAAATGAGAAGGCGATTGCAACTGCACCCAAGGTCGGGCTCCAGGAAGCACAAAGTGGTCGTAACATTCCCAAACTGGTTGACCTCCCCGACATTGGGCAGCTGGCAAAAGGGACACCACTAGCACTCTCAAAGTCTGCTAGAGCTGGATTCATCACTGTAAATGCCCTCTTTATTGGCTTAGATATCATTTCTATTTACAAAAACGGTAAAAGTTTTGCCAAAGGGAGTCCGTGCCAGGCCTCTCAGCTCATCCGCTCCAGAGCAGCTCTATGGAAATCTGAGCTGGAAGCCTGGCGGAAGATCCATTATTCCTTATGTGTAGGAAAATCCAAGATTACGGAGTGCCAGAAAGTTTTGGAGCAGCCACTTTTTGATAGAATACTTTAAAAATTCATTTACAAGACTGAGACGAGTTGAGATGGGGATTTAACATAGCAAGATTACCATTAGAGCAGTTATCCTGAAGGTGTTCTGGAACACTTAAGCCAAGTTCACACTACACAATTTGAAACGTCGTCAGATCGCTGTTCTGTTCAGACTACATGACTTGATTGTTTGTCTTTAAGTCGTTGTGGTGTTCACGCTACACAACATTATGTAAATTATCCACAATGGGGTTTACACACTACACGAGCTAACAACACGTGTGTCACCCAATGATTCTATCCAGTCCCCAAACCACATTTTGTCACGAAAACAAACGCAAGAAATGGAACTGGAATGACACAAAACAACACGTTAAACAGGAGTAATTTATTTGAAAATGGACATTGCCTTTCTCTCTCATTGGCTGTAGCTCATCACACGACACCTGACACCACGTGATGTTGAGTCGGCCAACTGGTCCAGATATTCAGCATGCTAGATATTTGTCGTCTGTGATGCGTTCGCTTTCAGCAGTGGTGGAGGAAGTACTTAAGTTTAGTACTTAAGTGAAAGTACAACTACCCTGCAAAATATATACTTAAGTAAAAGTATAATTACTACATCAACATCTTACTTAAGTAAAAGTCCTAAGTACATACTTTTAAATTTACTTTAAAGTATTTTTTTAGTAAAAGTACACAATCGGTTGTCTCAATGTCTGGGCTGTTCAATTGTAATAATCACAAACAATTTCTATTGTGTACTGGAAAGGGTAGTTGTGCAAGCTCTCTGCAATACTGACACTCATTAAATAATAATTAAGCTAAGCCAATTATGACATACAATTTATTTTATTTTTACTATACTATTAAGAGCAGTAAAAAAAACCTCAAAAGTACACAGGTGAGTGTTATTCTGAACACTTTAATCAAATTTGTATGACCAGTTTATTCTGCTCAACAACAGTTGCTTTAGTCCTTTTGAGGCTTATACTCCATTGATTACAGAAAATCCAAAAGCATTAGGCTAATAATGTATAACACATTAGAATGAGAAAAAAATAAGCACCAAACAAAATTTGACAAGGGTGAGTGCTTCTCTTAAAACATGCAAGTAATATTGCTATTTAGAACTCTGATCAACCTAACATTAACAGGACAAAAAAAAAACAGAATCTATGAAAAACAATAAAGTCAATATAAAGGCAGATGTTACGATAAGAAACTTAAAAACAAAGGACCTTCACATAAAAATTTTGGCCAGGCAATCAAAGGTCAAAAGGGCAAAATGCCCCTATAGAACATGAGAGTATTAGAGCCCTAATACTGTATTTGGTTCCGCATAGCATTACCAATAGTTTTTGTTCAATTTCAACAAAAGTTGGTTCTCAAAGCTTTTTGATCCTAGCCTGCCTCTTTGTGCAGAAAAAATGTGCCCTGCTGTGCTAAACATTCGTTCGCATGCTGCTGATGCGGGCAATGGTGTGTTGAGCTTCAGGGACAAATGAAAAACTGTGGGCACTGACTTGAGTATGTCCATTGAGGTAGAAGAGTTGGCCAGATAGGCATCCAACTGTTTTGTGGTTTCATGGACATTTCCCTTCATAAGGCCAAAAAAGTCTTCCTCCTCAGATCCAGAATGGCTACCAGGTGATGATAAGGCTGGCTCTTCCTCCATGTGTCTCTTGATGTAGTCCATGCCTGCACAAAAAAAAAAATCCAAACATGAATGAAGAGTATTTCTGTCTAGCCTTTTAAAATACCAGTTAGCTTTGAAAATAACATATATTGGTTAAAATGAACCACTACCCATTATTCTATTAACAAATGAATGCTTGACAAAGAAATTATTTAAATGACTTACCCAACTTTAGCAAGTTTTCATTGCTTGTCCATGATGTGCGAAACTTAGGAAGTAAAATTGCAGCAGATATGAGTTCTGGGTCATTCATCATTTTTCCAAACCGCTGCTGTATTCCTTCCTGAAGAGCAGAGATCAGTGGCTGGCAGAACTTGGATGAAGTTTGGAGGCGGTCCAGCTTCACAGTTAGGAGCGTTATAGTGGGTACCAGCCATCCCATGTGGACATCCACCTCTCCCTGCAATATGTTGAGTGCCTTAGAGACTGGGTTCATGGTTGATGCATAGTCAGACAAGAAAGCAAGTTCTGCAGGGCTGAACCTGTAAAACACCATGTGAGAACATGCATAATGTCAGCAAGATAAGCATAGGCTACACTATTGCAGTTCAATTAAATGGAGTAAATCATTAGTAAACAACATTATTTCACACAATCAATAGCCTACCACATCACAACTACGTATCTGCTCCATGACAAACTTACATTGGGACTTTAAGTGCAATGGTCACTGCTCTGACTGCTCCTTCTCCACTTTCCCTAATTATCCTCAGTATTCGCTCAACTGCAAGGAAGAGAGAGTTCCACCTGGTCTCAACTGGACGGATCAATTGCAGCTTGCACTCCCTCTCAATAACCTCTGCAGCTGTAGATGACCAGGCACTCTTATTCCAAAGAGCTGAGCACTTGGCAAATGCTGCACGAGATATCTTCTTGTACATAACATTTGATTCAGCTTTTCTAGCATCTACGGTTGAGATCAAATTCAGAACATGACAGGCACAACGGTGATGCTTTGGAAGCTGATATTCAGAACACTCATCTTCTTCCTCCATCAAAGCTTCCACTTCAACACTCTCTGTCTCCTCTTCTGCATCCTCCTCTTCACTGTCATTCACACCTTTACTCTCATCTTCAGTTGAACTTCCTTCATCTTCACATGCATAAACTCGGAAGGCCTTAATAAAGTTTGAGGCATTATCTGTTGTGGTCCTAACAATTTTTTCACGGATGTTATACTCACTGTGAATATCATTAAGTGCACTGGCTAACACATCATAAGAATGTGTCCCTTTCAGCCTTTTACAAGCCAGAGCCACAGACTTTCTTTCTAGGGTATCTGGCTCTATCCAGTGGGCAGTAACCCCAATGAAACTGTGCCTATGAGCTGTCCAACAGTCTGTAGTCGTGGCGATATACTTAACAGTCTGCATTGCATTCTTCAATTTTTCTTTCATTTGCTTTGTGCACTTATCAATTCTCTCTCTCAATGTTGTACGTGACATGACTGTGTAATCAGGTTGAGTACAATGTATTAAATCAACAAACCCAGTCTGTCCTACTTCTCCAAAAGGGTGCAAACCCTGGACAATAAAGTTAACCACTGCAAGGTCTATGGTCTTCTGAGATGCTTTGGTGTCCTCAAGTTTTCGCTGCTTTATTGAAGAACCTCCATCAGCAAACAATGTCCCCTTCTTTTTAGAAGAAGTTGCTGCCAAGTACTCCTTCAGAAGTGGTCTGTGCTTTCTCTATAAAAGATAGTGACAACAGAATTAATACACGTTTAGCATTAGTAGTATTAGTATTTAGTAATATAGTCAATCTACAACCAAAATAAATCTCACAACATAATGTAAAATATTTTTTAAGGGTTCAAGAATTAATCTAAACCACTACTATTTAAGTGCAAGTTCAAACACTAACCTTACATCTTACTAGCATATTACTTTGTTATGACTGGCAACATGTAAGTACCACACAAGCAAAAAGCTACTGTATTTGCCATGTTAAACTAAGTGTTTGGACCCTAAAGTTACAGGATTTTACATTTACGTTAATACAAAACCATTACATCTTTAGACTAAAAAGACAAGCTACTGACACTTACAACCAAGCATATCACACGGGTAAAATTGGCTTGATATTCGCATATACTTTCGCGCTAAATTGCTAAATATATATATATATATAAATATAAATATATATATGTTTGCAAATTCTAAAAAATGTCATGATATTGACGAAAAACAACTGTCATAGTGCAAAATTGTTCACAATCGAATCAAAGCTAGATATAGTTTTAACTGCTTGCTTACTTGCAAATGTCAACTTAAATACCCAATGTTGAATGGTAAAGAAGCTAGGGGCCGTATAAAAAGTTTGAACATTTTTTCATCGAGTCAAAACAAACAGCTATTTTAGCCAACTACGAATGTACAGATATAGCAGTAGTTTGCTCATCTCCAAAAATGTAAGGTACTAGCAAGCTATCGTCCCTGCTGTGCTAATAACCAGCTAATGAAGTTGCCCTGTTAGGGTACCACTAACTTACGTCAAACAAATATTATACTGGCGTGGTATTTTTGTTATGTTGACATCCGTTTTTCTATAACAGTCATAGCACCATGTCATAGCAAGTTAGTAACTTAAATATTAATAACTAGCATTGCATGTCTTACCTCTATATGTTTCTTCAAATTTGAAGGGGAGTTTTTAAACGCCAACAGTTCTTTGCGTTGAGGTAGGCACTTGACACACTGAAAACGCCAGGAGTCATTCTTTGAACCTTTAAATTCAAATAACTTGCTTAAATAAGGCCAGGGGTGTCTCTCAGAATCAGAGCTGCAGGGCACAGGCTCAAGCTCAGTCGACGTTGTTGGCTCTTTGTCCATGTTTGATATTTGGTGTCCTTTTCTTCGATTTACATCAGTTCCGCTTGTGTTGTTTCAAAACGCGCGCTCACTATTTTCGGCGTGAGTTCTTTGACCAATCAGATCTCCGATCTGTTTCAACGTGCTTTGGCCAGCAACGCCAAAACGTCAGTCGACCAAACTTTTTTTATGCAAGATTCGGAAGGATGTAACAACACGCATTTTAATAATGTAGTGGAGTACAAAGTGCAGATAATTGCTGAAAAATCTACTTGAGTAAAAGTATAAGTATGCATTATTTTTTTTACTTAAGTAAAGTATAGATACGTAAAAATTTACTTAAGTACAGTAACGAAGTACAAATACTTCGTTACATTCCACCACTGGCTTTCAGTACTTCACACATAAAGACTGGCGAGCACTAATCACCCGCTGATTTTCCACCGATCACAGCCCGACCTGTCGGCGAGCTTGTTAACTTGCAAATTGGGCTTAAAATCCTGTAGTGTGAACTAGGCTTTAGTCTTACCAAGTCTTGTAACAGGTTAATAATGTATCTTAGAAAAATATTGTTGAAATCTGCTTGATAGTAGCTGCATATTTAGCCTTTAAAAATCATCACATACTTGTAACTTTTTATTCATACAAATAATTTTAAATAATTTTAATAAAAAATGGAAATCTGTGTGGTGTTTGTATTTGTGTGTTGCGTCAAAGCCATAGGATTCATAATGGTGTGTGCGTGTATATGTAGAAATGTATGGTCACATCCTGTCTTAGGTCAAAGTGAATCTGTTCGCTTTTACAGTTTTTTTGTGCTTTGGTACTATTTTCAGCATATTTTAAGTACTCTTAATACAAAAATCCAAGCTGATCACATTCTTTTAATGCTTTCATTACAGTTATTCATGTTTTCAGTCAACATAATTGTTGTTTCAAAACATAAGATTATTGTATAATATATTGAGAACATTTGAATTAATTACCAAAGCTCAACAGTATGTAATGATGGCAGCCCCCAAATTAAACCAAATTAGATTGTGAGTCAGTTAGACATGAATTTAATTTCGGGCGCCAGACAAGGCCAGAATTTGTCAAGTCAAAATATTTACATACTTTTTTTTAGTTTTTTTTCCAGGTAAACTGGAGTTAAACAACACACTCACAAAAATAGATTTAGCTTTTTCCAATAAAAAAAAAAGTTATTTAGGCAATATTCACAACCAAAATTACAATATTTAATTTCCCAGTATTAAACAATTTTGAGGAAAAGAAAAAGGAAGAGGAAAAAAAAAAATACAATAAATGGAAATTGGTAGGTAACCGTATTGCTCCTTGTTCAACTCAATCCAAAAGTCCAAAAAAAAAAACATAAAAAGTCTTTCAGTTCCAAACTTTAACTCAAATTTCAAAAAAAAAAAAAATTATATATATATATAAAATAAATAAATAAATCGTAGTCCATTCAACTATACACACACGCACAATAAGGGGGAAACCAGCAGGTTTCTGGGAGACTGCATGTATGTGTGTTCGTTAGGTAAACTTGAATGTGAGTGTGTGTGTCGTCCGAAGCGTGAATCAAACTGCGATAGGAACGCCCAGGCACCTGCTGAATAGACGCCATAAAAAACAAGAGTTAGGAGGGTTGAAAGTTCGATGTGGCTTTATATACAGTACTGTGCCAAAGTCTTAGGCCACTAGTATTCATCAGCTAAAAAATGGTTTGAAGTCAGTTAAAGTCTTTTGCTGTAGTGTGTCAGTAGGAAATATCAGATTACATTTCCAAACATTCATTTTGCCATTAATTGTAATAATCCAGTGAGATTTTTGTCTGACAACAGCGAGTGCTCTGCACAGAGATCTGATCTCATCATCATCCAGTCTGTCTGGAATGACATGAAGAAACAGAACAAACTCAGACAGACTAAATCCAGAAGAACTGTGACAAAGTCTCCAGGATGCTTCAAGAAACCTACCTGCAAAGCTGCAGCACTGTTAAAAGTTTTAGGCACTTGTGTAAAAATGCTGTAAAATGAGGATGCTGTCATAAATAGATTTTCTTTATCAATTACCTTCTATTAACTAAATGAAATCAACATTTGGTGCGACCATTCTTTGCGTTTACAGCAGCTTTTGCCCTAGGTGCACTTGCGCAAAATTTTTCAGGTAGCTTTGCAGGTAGGTCTCTTGAAGCATCTTGGAGACGTTGCCACAGTTCTTCTGGATTTACTCTGTTTCAGTTTGTTCTGTGTCTTCATGTCATTCCAGAGACAGACTGGATGATGGTGAGATCAGATCTCTGTGTGGAGCACTGGCTGTTGTCAGACTCCTTGTGCAAACAAAAACCTCACTAGATTATTACAATTAATGGCAAACAGAATGTTTGTGAATGTAAACCGATATTTTTTACTGACACTACGGCAAAAGATAGAAATAACTTACTTTAAACCATTTTTTAGCTGGTGAAAATACTAGTGGCCTAAATCTTGTGCACAGTACTGTGCATAATAATATATAGTACATAATAATAATAACAATATATATATATATATATGTTAGAGGTTTAAAATCTTTAAGTACCTGCAGCAGGTAAACTCGTCTGTGACCGGCAAACCATGCAGAACCAATTTTCTTGTGATTTTGGCGATCACATCTGGTCTATGCATACGAACTCCAGAACCTTCACTTCCATGTTACTCCTTATATATATTTTTCAGTTTTCCCATGCTTGTCTAATTGTGGGTAAGGTACAAGAACCAGCACAGAAATGTTCCCGTATTGCTACAAGTATGATCTTCTTTCAGTTTAGTGCTTCTAACAATCAGTTCATTCAAGAGCAAACAATGCAAGATACATGTTTCAAATCACCTTTGTTGCTAAAAATAAATACAGTAATAAAGGCAATAGCTGTCATGTTAGAAAATACACTTGCTGTACATCATTACCTAACTTGGATAACTCACATAAAATCCATAATGCTTATAAAAGTATATCTAGTGTGCAGGGCCGTACGCAGGTTTTTATAAATACCGAGGTCCCAAAATGGAGATTGGTGGGTGGGGTTCAGGGGCATGCTTCCCCGAGAAAATGCTGATTTTTCTGACCTACATGTGTGCATTTTAAGATGTTTTAAGGCTCAGAAATTGACATTTATTTTTCTTCGCTCCTGGGAGTCTCTGCATCTTCATCTCTGGATTGCGGCCTGCAGTTCCACTGCAGCCCATAGGGCCAGCAGGCCCCATTTTACACCAAGCCATGTGCTTACTCAGGAGAGAGGACTTTCTCAACCACAACAGAGTCAAGAATAACCTCAGAGTTTCAACAGATTGCAACTTCAACCATCGAATGGAACCATCCACACCTTCCTCAGAGGCTTCAAGAGACTCTTATTCCATAGCCAAGTCAAATGCAAGTATCGTTCCTATCGTTCCAGTTCTCTGTGCACTCTTTTAAAATCCATATTCACGGTAGGTGTGCACGCTAAGCCTTTTGCACACCTTTTTTCTCTGAGTTTGCTTAGGCCCCAGATACTTTACCTCGGCTCGGTATTTCTAAAATCCTGTGAGCACGTTGTTCCCAAATCAAAAGCTCTCCTCAAGAAAAAGAAGTGAGCATGATGATCTAGAGCTCCACTCTTGTGACAGACACTAAGCTACTCCTTGCTACTCCTGAGCAATCTCAGTCACATCAAGTCCCTGGCCCGCTGTGGCCTTTGTGACCGTTTTAGAACGTTTTTTCTAAAATTGATATTTATGGTAAGAGCACACACACTAGTTCTCTGTGCACTTCTTTAAAAAACATATTCATGCTAGGTGTGCACGCTAAGCCTTTTGAACACCTTTTTAAAACCATTTATGGTAAGGGTGACACAATGCTGGCCTCGTCCCATTTCTCTGAGTTGGCTCAGGCCCCGGTCTACCTTGGGCCCCACTCTCCAAGTGTATCCTTTTTGATACATTTTTAGGCAGGCTGTTTGTTACTAAGTTCCCTGAGTATCCTTTTCGGGTAGCTCATTCTAGAGCACAAAGTAGCCCTCTGGGTGACAGGCCAAGATATTGGTTTACGTCAGCCCTAATACTCAGGCAGTATCTCCTTAACCCTTTGATGCGTACGATCACACCGGTGTGATCATTCTTGGCTGGTCCCTGGAGCGTACGAATCCACTGGTGTGATTCGAACGTTCGGCGCGTCACGTGATCAGTTGCTCAATTCAAATCCGCTTTCCCGCATTAATTTGCGCTGATCCATAGACTGACGCGTTCAGTGTTTTTAAGCATGTTTATTTCATTTTCCTTACACTGCATAAACACATAAATAGTAGGAAAAAACATATGTATTACATAATTGCACACTGCCCTCTACAACGTAAGCAAATAGCCTTTCAAACATAACGCGAGTTTTTATTCACATCAAACACACATTGAAGACATAGCTATGTCTATTCCTTTGCCAGTTAGCCAGCAACTTACGTGTTTATTTTAGGAAAAGTGGGTGATCTTGTGTTGTATATCCAGCAGGCTTTTACCTCCTGACAGAGTTGTAAACAAATAATGGCGGCGCCCATAGCCCGTGATAACTTACCGATCAACTAACAGAACTTGACTTGCATATATTTAACAGTCCTAATGCCAAATATTTAACAATGTATTTAAAAATTTGTTAATGTTTTGTAAAAAAAAATAAATAAAATAAAATATATAAAACAGTCATGCATTGCAGTCTTTTTTTTTCACTAAGGAGTGACATCAAGTTGACGTCACTTTTACCTCACACTCGCAACGCCTTATTTGACAACGAATTTACATACATTCAAAACAGTTTTTTATTAATTTAATAAGAAAAAAAAAGTCTGTCAATTTAAAAGAAGAAAACTCACAAACGAGGAAATTGTGGAGATTTTTTTTAATTCTAAAGAGGATTTTGACAGTGAACCAGACAGTGACAGCGATGAGGACCTTCCCGCAAACCTTGAAGCTCTTGACAGCACTTAAGATGAAGAGACTTCACAACATCCGCCCATGTTTTTGCTGAGGCAGATGGCACAAATTCACCATCCTGGAAGGTAACAAACCTTTTTAATCCTCCAGGCCCAGGGGAGGTCGGTGACCAACTGTGTGGAGTGCAAAATCCTCCAGAATCTCCCAGTGAGGTGAACTGTTTTAAAATGTTCCTCACGGAAGATGTCGCCAGAGAAATTGTTGAGGAAACAAATCGCTATACCTCAGAAATACAAGAAGAGGAGACAAAAGGGAAAATGGTTAAATGGGATCCTACAAGCATACCTGAAATGTACACATTTCTGGCATCAGTTCTGCTAATGGGAATGGTAAAAAAAACCATCACTCCGTGATTATCTTCCGGTCTTTATTTTCACAGGACCGCTTTCTCATCCTCCTCCGCTGCCTTCACTTTGCAAACAACACAATAGAAATGTTTAATGACCCTCTGAAAAAAATCAGAAAAGTATTCAGTGCCCTCACCTCCGCTTTTCGTCGCAACTTCTTGCCATACAGAGATCTCTGCGTGGATGAGTCCCTGATGAAGTGGAAAGGCAGGCTGTTCGTCAGTTCATTCCATCTAAAAGGAACCGATTTGGGGTTAAATTTTTTGTTCTGTGTGATGTGTTCACTGGCTACGTGCAGAACATGATCATCTACTCTGGATCTACCACTGACATCCAACACTACCAAGGGCTTGGAATTTCTGGGTCTGTCGTAATGACACTGCTAGCACCATACCTCAGAAACGCCCATGTCCTTTATGTGGACAACTGGTACAGCAGTCCCACACTTTTCCAGCATCTCCTGTCTCTTGGCACTGGAGCCTGTGGGACTGTGCGTCCAAACAGGAAAGGGATGCCAACGTTCACCAAAAAAATGACAAAGGGAGAAGTAGATTTCAGAGAAAATGGATCACAGTTGGCAGTCAAATGGCATGATAAGAGGGATGTTCATGTCCTTACCACAGTCCACCCAACTGGAATGGCAGCTACAGGGAAGATTGATCACATCACTGGGCAACCAAGGATGAAGCCAGTGAGTGTGCTGGAGTACAACAAAAAAATGGGGGCTGTTGACAAAGCTGATATGATGACTGGTTTTCTTGAGTGCACCGGAAAGTCTACCAAGTGGTACAAGAAGGTTTTCTTTCACCTGCTTGACACAGTTGTACTCAACAGCCAAATCGTCTACCGGCAACTTACTGGTGAGAAATGTACACAAATTAAAGAATAACTATAAAACAAGATAGATCTGCCGTCAGCAGATGTCACTGTTTTAATGACATCAAGGTGTTTTTATTGTTGTTACCATTACTGTTGCAAAAAACATATTTTATATTTAAAAAAAAAAAGGGTATATAATATATAAAAATGTTTTCAAATATAAAATGCATTTTTACACGTTTACACCCTACTGTCAACTGATCATAATAATAAATAGAATATGTGACCCTGGACCACAAAACACTTTTCAAAATTGAGATTTATTTATTTTTCCATTGATGTATGGTTTGTTAGGCAAGGGCACTATTTGGCCGAGATACAACTGTTTGAAAATCTGGAATCTGAGGGTGCAAAAAAAAAGTCAAAATATTGAGAAAATCGCCTTTAAACTTGTCCAAATGAAGTTCATTTTACTAATTAAAAATTACGTTTTGATACATTTACGGTAGGAAATTTACAAAATATCTTAAAGGAACATGATCTTTACTTAATATCCTAATGATTTTTGCCATAAAAAAAAAAACCAAATTTGACCCATCGGATGTATTTTTGGTTATAGCTACAAATATACCCACGCAACGTAAGACTTGTTTTGTGGTCCAGGTCCACATATACTGTCACATACTATTATACCCTCCTTACAACATTGATGTGCTTTACTATTAATAGGGAAGGAAATCACCTCCATGCAATTCAGGATTAACCTAATGAGAGGGCTGCTGGAGGAGTACAGCACATCCCGATGTCCATCCAAAGGGGGCCGTCCTGCTTTGGACACTCCTCTGCGCCTTACAGCCAGGCATTTTCCATCTGAAGTACCTCAGACCACTTCCCAGGCAGCCGGACCAGGCGACACTGCAAGGTCTGCCTGTCCAGTACATGCAAGAGCAAGCAGAGGCGCCTCACCAAATACATGTGTGTGCCATGCAACACTCCCTTGTGTGCTGTCCCATGTTTTGAGGAGTACCACACACTGAAGCATTATTAAGCCTGTAAATAAAGAAAAGATTTTGAAGAGTTAATTAATTTTGTACTTTTTTTTTTTTTGTAAATTTTATCAATTTAAAAAACAAAAAACATTAACGATACTTTACAAATGAGAAGAATTCTAGATTGAAAGAAATGTAATAAAACATCCATGAAATGTGTACATTTTATGATTTATAAACAACAGGAATTCTAGATTGAAAAAATATAATAAAATATCTATAGAATGTGTACATTTTGTGATTTATAAACTACAGGAACTCTGGATTGAAAGAAATGTAATAAAACATCTATGAAGTGTGTACATTTTGTGATTTATAAACAACAGGAATTCTAGACTGAAAGAAATGTAATAAAACATTTCATATTCTTTTTAACAAATGGCATGTTTTATGGAATGAATAATGCTAAACTTATACACATATTTCTTAGTAACAACGTAGAAAACAGCTACATTTACATTTCCCTTATTATCAACAACATCTGAGCAAGCTAATGGTAAGTTAGGTAATGTTATATAAATTTACATGCAAAAGGGGCAATGTGCTAAACAGCGCTGACAAACAACAGCAGACATGGGAACATCCACATTATTGCACATATTCACTGCATGCTTGTAATTAATTAGGCGCTTCAAAATCAAGAAAAAATAAAACTCAAACGTACTCACCAATTGTGGTGCCGTGTTATGCAGGGTCTACGAAGTTGCACATGCGAGAAAACTCAAAGCCGTGGAAAAAAATAACAAAATAAACATGTCAACCTAAAGTTTACTATAGTCGAACATGCTAACAAGTAATTTGAGAGTTTTTTAATGAAAAAAATCAAGCAAAACGTGTCTCTGACCACTAACCTGCAAGCAATGATCCATCCAGGCGCCATTGTAATAGCGAAGTATCATGTGGCAGAGCTGATGCGTTGCCATGGAAATTAGAACGTGATTCAGGAATAATAACGGTCGTATTAAAAAACTCACGCCGGGGGAGCAGTCGGAGCATTCAGAATTTACATGCGAAAGGGTTAAAGGAATCCTTTTATTCTGAGTACTTAGTGCTCGCCTTAGTATGGCATGCACTCCCCTCAGCATGGCAGCGTGGGCATACCATTCCCCAAAGCAACAGTTTGAAGTTCCCTTGGAACGGAAAATCTCAGGTTACATATGTAACCATGGTTCCCTGAGAAAGGAATGAGACACTGTGTCCTCTAGCTTCTTCGCCATTCTTCGGATGTGAGCTTCAAAGAAGCGGATGACGTGTTCTCCTGGTGAATGTGATAGGCTGTCGCATGTATTTCAAAGGCCCCCAAAGTGACCTCTCAAGGACACGGTGTCCCTTCTCGGGGAACCATGGTTACACACTTAACCTGAAACGTTTGTGTGTGTGTGTATTAATACTTTGTTGCAAGCAGGAATCAGAACCAAATACTCATATGTATAGTGCACAAAGTCAGTTTAACGATTTTGATCTTGTTACATGCTATGTGCTACATTTTGATTGGATCTTGGTGAACTAACAAAAGCAAACTGTCCTATCCCATCAGATAAAAAAGCCAGAGCAACAGCCAGACATCTCTTAGAGGGCAAGGAGAAGACCTTTGGTACAAAGCCCGGGAAGGACATGACGTCCTATTGGTCAAAATGCAGTTTGTGCCCTTCACCCACCTTGAGACTGATTCCTAAGGATTTGGCCTGTGACTGACCATAAAAATTCCTTAGGACCTCCAGATGCAGCAGCAGTGGGTGAAACAAAGAGAGATCTTGGAGGTCTATCCAAATCCATTCATAACTATGTGTTCAAACCTTAACACTGATGCACACTACAACACACATATCTTATACTTATTCAGAGAAACAAGTATTCTTGGTGACAGCTATGTGTAGTGCAACATCTTACACAAACTCAGCTGTTAATGGACAAATGAATGCATGCATGACAGTTCAATCTTTTCCCATTGTGTTTGGACTTACTGTGTTCATAACATTGCCAAATGCATTCTGGTTATGGTTTGGAAAATGAGAAATGCACCGGTAAAACTTTAGTGACACATTTCTAACTTTGTGTTTGGACTATGCAAATAAATTCCACAGGAGGATAGAAGGGTGGGCCACCACGTGTCCCCCCACTCTGATGGAACCAGCCAATCATAGCACGGAAATGAAGAAGCGCCAAATTTCAATCTCTTCCTCATTGGAAAAGGATACATGTACCCTTCCAAAAGACACTCCTTATTCTGAGTCTCCGGCACTTCCAGGGGATACACAGATACACAAAGTTCTGAGTCTGAGTCCCACAAGGGGGAAGACACAAACAGAGCAGCAAAGTTCTGAGTCTCAGTCCTGTAAGCGAAGAGACATAATCAGATCAACAACAATCTGAGTCTCCAGCCTGTTACAGGGAAGGCAGCAACAGAAACACCCGTTCTGAGTCTCCCATCCAGTGAGACAACAGCAGATACACCAGTTCTAAGTCTGAGCTCTGGGAAGGAAAAGACTAACAGATCAACCTCATTCTGAGTCTCTGGCCTGCAAAGGTGAGACAATAGCTGTGTCTCAAAGTGGAGTGCACGCACTTTGAAGTGCACCCTCCAAAGTGCATGAGACGCTCCACCTTCGCAGGATTTCCTAATTGCGCCACCAGGTGTTCCCGATTACCGCTCCTGTCGCATAGCAATGGTGTGAAAGGGGCCAAGAGTTTGACAACACAGGCACTGCAAATCCTCGCAACGCAAACACAAATATGGAAACGTGCTGCAAGTCCTTGCACCGCACCCACCAAGAGATTCACCTCTCCGAAGACCCCAGAACACATGGAGGCAGGGCTGGACTTAAAATTGGTGTTGTTTTTTTAAATGTTAAACCTAAGCTATGTTGTAAATAGGTGTGAAAAGTATTTTCAGTAACGTATAGAACAATTTGTTTTAATGTGAAAAAAAAAAATATTTACAGGACAAAAAATGAAATAAACGTATAGAAGAGTGTTGTGAAAAAATTATAAGCTGCATTACAAAAATGTACACATTGTAATTTACAAATTGTACATAATTACTTTTTACTCTTTTATTTACACATGTGAATATACAATACAAAATTTTTTCATTTCATTCTTAACTTACATCACAAGAATAAATTACAGAAATTAGGTTGTTTCATTGACAAAAAAAAAAAAATTGTTTCAACACTTGTTTTCGCTAGGTATTTCAGTAAATGAAAACACAATGCTTACATTTCAATGCGAATTCCCCTACAGAACTCTCACCCGTCATGTTCTTTGAATATAAATTCCATGGTCATCTGTGCGCAAGTGATACTGGGATATGGTAAGATGCGAAGTGTCCATCAGATGTACACTTCATTTTCCTGGGAATCGGAGACCACATTTGAAGTCGCTTTTGAATTACGGCAGCTTTCGTCGTGCCGTGGTGACGCATTCGGCCTTGGAATGTGCACTTTGGAGGGTGCATTCTGAATTGGGACAGCTTACGTTGTGATGCTGTGACGCAATCACCCTTCAACTCCGCACTTTGGAGTCCACGCACTTCAGTTTGGGACAGCCTCCATCGCGCCGCTGTTACCATAACACACAAACAACTGGTCCGACTTATGCCACAGGGCAGCTCTTTGGATGTAAGCGTCCAGCGCACAAACTGGACACATACAGTTATGCTTCTGCTGGTCAGGCTCCCGGAAGGGAGGAGGACAGAAAGCCTGGAGTACAACAGGCTGTGACTGAGGTGAGGATCGACTCGATCCAAGCACGGGACAAACGTGCCTGCATTGTGGTCGAATCCCACACCACGCCTGGATAAATGGTTCTCTGAAGTCAGCTTCTGTCTTTCACTTTTTCTGAAGTGGAGAGAGGACACTTTTCTTGGCATTTAGTCTTAAATTTAATTAAGACTAAATGTATTAAATTTTCATGTGGGCAAGAACGACATCTCGATGTCAAGCCACTAAACTCTCTGACTCTGCTAGGATCAGCCAGTCGTCGATGTAGTTGAGTAAGCGAATGCCCTGGAGACGAAGAGGGACCAGAGCAGCATCTACACACTTCGTAAATGTACGCGGTGAGAGTGCTAGGCCGAAAGGAAGAACCCGATACTGGTATGCTTCGCCCTTGAAAGCAAACCTCAGGAACTTCCTGTGCTGAGGAAGGATGGAGACATGGAAGTACGCGTCCTTTAGCTCTATCATCACAAACCAGTCTTCGGACCTGATTTGTGACACTACTTGCTTGACAGTAAGCATTTTGAACTTCAACCTCATGACTGAGCGATTGAGCCGACGCAGATCTAATATGGGATGCAGCCCTCCAACCTTCTTTGGAACTATGAAGTACCGGCTGTAGAACCCGGACTCCCTGTCGTGAGGAGGGACCATTTCAATGGCCTCCTTCCTCAGAAGGGTCTCTACTTCCTGTTCTATGACTAGAGCCTACTCGGGGCCCATCAGAGTGGGAAAGACCCCGTCGAAAGGCGGCGGCGGGGCACCGAACTGAATAGAGTAACCTTTTTCTACTGTGCACAGGACCCATGCAGACACATTTGGCAGTAGTTTCCACGCTGCTAAATAGTTTACTAAGGGGACCAGCCACTCGAGGCTGGCCTCTGGTGTTGACTGAACTGCTAGCTCAGAGACCTGTAACAGCAGACCAGCAGGAGACTGCCAAACTAACTGTTCCAGAGACCGCCGAGGGGGTGACAAGCATCCCGGTCCTGCTGAGCCCTCGGGCGGAGAGATCTGAGACATGTGCTTGCAGAGACATGGAGGCCACTGCGCCCTGTAGCCTTGGCAGGGGTAGCAGCCTGACCTCCTGAGGGCCCCGAGGAGAGACGGACACCGTGTAATGCGGTGTAACCCGCTCTTCCCCAGTAGGGGCTGCCCTTGGCGGTCCTGAGATGGCGTCAGGACCGCTTTGCCGGGGGCTTCAGAGACTGAAGCACGACCCGCAGGTCTGGCCTCGCCTTGGAAGACCCCGACCTAGAGTGCCGCTGATCTTGGTCCCGGGACAGGGGAGCTCGAGTAGCGACACTCAATTTTTTACATCGCGGTACGAGGAGCTAGAGAGCGGCGAGGACCTCCTGGTACCTGCTGACGACAGAATCGACTGCGTCACCAAACAGGCCAGAAGACTCAAGCAGGGTGTCCAGGAGGAAGATCCTGTCCTTCTCTTTCATATCGGACAGGGTCAACCAAAGGTGCCTCTCCACTGCCACCATGGCTGCCATAGACCGCCCAACAACACGGACGGTCTCCTTGGTGGCACGGAGAGCTAGGTCAACAGTCCTGCGACGCTCTGACAGGTCAACCTTCTCGCCCTCACTCCTTTAGCAGGTCGGCTTGATAGGCTTGGAGCATAGACATGGTGTGTACACATTCTCCAGTCTGACCTGCTGCTGTGTACCCCTTACCCATAAGCGCTGATGTAGTGCGAAGCGGCTTTGAGGGTAAGGTAGGAGCCTTCAAAGACCATGCCGCACTGCGGGACAGACAGCTGGCCAAAGTCTGTTCCACCCGGGGCATCGTCTTATAAGCTCGCTCATCGATCCCCGCCACGTTGCCATAATAGTCGGAAGCGGGGGCGAATAAGCGAGCTGAAAAGGGTGTTGTCCACAACCTCGAGATCTCAGCGTGGAGGTCGGAGAAGAATGGAAGGCTCCTTTGTGGAGATGGAGGCTTACTCCGCAGAAAGCGTTCATCCAGCTTGTTTTTTGCAGAGCAGCTTTTTCCTCGGCGGGTCAATCAATGTTTAACTTAGACACCGCGTGAGTAACCACCTGCAACAGCTCCTTGTACTACAGCGATTGAGGGAGTGGCTCCTCAATTGCACTCTCCAGGTCGCCCTCCTCGGAGGACAACAGATGGAGGGAAGAGCCCGTCCTGTGGGGGGAAGTAGCCGCAGAGCGGGCTTCCGATCCCGCCGAACGGGCCACGGATCTATTGGGTGAGGAAGGAGATAGGGGGTCACCCTTCTCCTTTTCCTCCAATAGATCCAGTTGCGAACCCCAAGAATGCAGCAACCTGGGAAATGGTTTACACAGTGTGTTTTCACCCTTCTTTTCTTTTCTCTCCCATGTGGAGACAGTGTGGAAAGGGAAGAGGGCAAGGAATAAACTTTAGAACAATAAAATCAATTTAAAAATTAAAAACGAGCGACAAGACAACATACCTGATAAAACATAAAATGGTCTTTAAACAGTGTTTTTGCCCGTTAAAGGAAAGTGCAATGCATTAAACACATGCTTTAAATGCATCGACAAGACATCAAAATCAATCACAGCCTTGATTAAAATGATGTAGGGTATCAGAGTGAATCAGACAAATTGAAGATCCGATCAGAACATTTGGTTGAAACCAAAGAGCCAAATTCCACAAAGAGGCCCTGACTAACTAGACCACGTCATAAATCTGTCCATGCTACTCTGGTGCCAGCCAGCCTGAAGTAAGACTAACCAACCAACTTTCACAGCTTTGAACAACTTGCAACATTAACACAAAAGAACACAGTTATTGATAATCCCAACTCAGGAAGGAGATTGTCAATTTTGGGGCAAGAAACCCAAGATCAATGGTCAAAGATACAGCACATCAGGACCATCACATGACATGAGGAAACTTTGTTGGGTGGTGCTCCCCCACCCAAGACAAGAAGCAGACTGAAATTCCTTCAGAAGTCTTTTGTTCCTCAGAACATGCCCTTAGTTCACAGAATGACAGAGAGACTGTCCTTTTTACCTAAATACGCACCAAAATGATGCTTAAAAGGACTTATGAATGAACATCAGACCATTGCATAACTCCCTACTATGTATGTTACCCACACATTTGTCTATTATGTTCTAATCACTTGTTGTGTACACTGTAAAAAATAATTCTGTGGCTTTGTAAATATCACAAAAATAAAAACTTGTATTAACTTAATAAAATCTCTGAGTATCATTAAAGAGATTATTTGATTTGGGCTTACCAAAATTAATAAGTAAAAATCCCACAGTTTATTTTATCTCTAATTTACTTGTTCTGCTTAAGTATGTTTTAATAAAAAAATTAAGCATTTAACTAACAAATTATATTGTTCACATGTCCTTAATGTTTTTGGTACATTTAAATGAAAATATTTGAGAAAGTTGCAATAAAACATGTAAGTTTTATAAACAGAAATTACTGCTTATTTTCAATCAATTTCTTTTGTATTTTGCATCGACGTAAGAAATTGAGTTAGTTTCGCGGCTATCGTGATCACGTGGACACAACGACCGCGGTCAACAACGGGAAATCTGCTTGCTGGTCACAAGAAAACTGAGGCTTAAACCACCTTAAGACTCCTTTAAAAATGCAGGTAAGTCAGTATTAACAGTTAATGAAATATTGGCTGTGTTTTCGGGCACGCAACACGTTCGGTGTAATTTTACAATGCTGTTGCAGCCCCGCTGTTGTGTGGTAACGTTAACAACGCAAGCTTTTCTAGAATCACTGTGGCTTTGTAGTTTTTTTTTTTTTGTTTTTTGTTTTTTTTTCAAATCAAATATTCAGCTAAAATACGGTTAATACACCTCAGCAATTTAAATGTATGTAAAATGTCCTATTTTAAAGCAGTGTAGCCTGCCCGTGTATGAGGGAGTGGCCGTATTACTGTTAACGTTAACCGCCGAGTTGGTTTCGTCATTGTCATATACTTGTGTGATGAGCATATACGTGTGAATAATTGCAGAAAACAGCGACTAAACTAGTCTATCCGTAGTCCAGCAATTGTAACTGGTGTAACTGGACAAATCCCGGTGCGCTGCAGCGTCAGTGTCCGGTTGAAATAAACCTTTTTTTATCGGCCGTCACTCTGGGTGAGTTCTCACACCATGTCGAATAGCCAAAAACTACAACATTACTGTGTGTGAAAAGCTAACGTAACGTCTCTTTGTATAACTCGTAATTACAACTGTAAACTCGGTGCAAAGTTTTCCCGGAGTCCCTACTGCTCACATTTGTACCAAAGCACCGAAACATCACCCGGAACCACTCAAATGGCGGAGGCATAACGCAGTGAAGAAATTATCGCGCAAAATCAACCATGGTTTTATTGTAGTAAAATGTATTAAGTTAACCATGTTTTTGGCAGCTTGATTACTATTTGTATTGGTCAGTTTTACTACAGATATCATGGATAAGAGATATGGTTAATGTATTAATGTATTAATGTTTTTTTTTTTTCTGGGTTTTTTTTGTAGTAACACTGGCTAATTTTTAAAGGGGCAGTCAACCACTACCCTACTGTTTTTAATTTGAAGTGTAAATCTATGAATCTCATGGTCAAAACATTTGTTTTACAGCACTGACATCATCGTCCAAAAACATCTAAATATCAACACAAGGCAGGAGGTAAGAGCAGTTTACTATAATATTTCAGTATATGTGAAAATATAATGTTTCAGCATATATGAAATGTTAAAAAAAAATAATAATAATAATCTTTAATAAGGTTTCATAAAATGGTAAACCTCATGTTTCAGCCTTTAGATAAAGAAAAGGGTTAGGTCAAAATAATAATTGATTAATAAATTATTTTATGTATTTTATCTTTATCTATTTTATGTAATATTAGCTCTAACCTGCTATTCTTTATATTTGTGTCTTCAGGATGTTGCTGATCCACCTATTGATGTTCAAGAGGAATTAGCTGTCCACAACCAACTCCGTGATCTTAGCAGAGCCTGCTCCTATCTTGTGCGATTGACATGTGCCTTGGACCTGTGATACCCCAAGAACTTTAAGGGGTTAGTTCATCCAAAAATGAATATTAGCCCATGATTTACTCACCCTCAAAGCATCCTAGGTGTATATGACTTTTTTCTTTCTAACAAATCCAATCTGAGTTATATTAAAAATTGTTTTGGCTCTTCCAAGCTTTATAATGGCATTGGGCTCATGTGAGGCACTTTTTATCATGGATGGATGCACTTTATCTGATTTTTGTTTGGACTGTTGAACACTACAACCCACCCAATGCCATTACAGAGCTTGGAAGAGCCAAGACAATGTTTAATATAATTCCGATTGGATTTGTCTAAAAGTAGAAAGTCATATACACCTAGGATGCCATGAGGGTGAGTAAATATTCATTTTTGGATGAACTAACCCTTTAAATATACTTTGGAGGTCTTTTGAAACCTTTTTCTGGAGTTGGATCTGCTGAAACTTTCAACAAAGGTTCAATAACGAAAAAAATAACTTATTATATATATATATTATTTTCCATTGTCCATTTGTTGTATAATTGTAAAAATGCATTTTGGTTTGGCGTTGTTGTTTTTAATGCCAAGTTTAATTGTACTCAGCCTCAGGCCTTTTAATTTTTGTAAGGTCAAGTAATTTTTGATGATTTTTTTTTCTTTGCAAGTCTGCATATCCACAGTTCAGTGGCTAAAATTTCAATTTATTTAACATGTTGTTATTTGCAAAGTATACCAGGTTAAACTATAGTTAAAGAGATAGTTCACCCAAAAATGAAAATTATATCATTAATTACTCACCCTCATGTTGTTCCAAACCACTAAGACCTTTATTCATATTCAGAACACAAATAAAGAAATTTTTTTTGATTCAATTCAATATCTCTCTGGCCCTCGATAGACAGCAAGGGAACTGAAAAGTTCAAGGCCCAGAAATGCAGTAAAGACATCAATAAAATTGTCAATTTGACATCAGTGGTTCAATTATAGTTAAATAAAGTTATTTTACTTTTCTTTGCACACAAAAAGTATTCCTGTAGCTTCATATAATTACGGTTAAACCACTGATGTCACATGGACTATTTTAATAATGTCCTTACTACATTTCTGTGACTTGATATGGGTAGGACCTTTGCTGTCTATGGAGGATCAGAAAGCTCTCGCTCTACAGTATGCAGGACCCAAGCAGATACATTTGGCAGTAGATTCCACGCTGCCAAATAACCTGCTAAGGGAACCAGTCTCTCAAGACTGGCCTCTGGTGTTGTTTGAGCTGCTAGTTGCTCTAGAGACCCCTGGAGGAGTGGCGAGCTCCCCAGCTCTGCTACGTTTCCGGGCGGAAGAGACTGAGGTTTGGGCTCGCTGGAGACTGCTGCGCCCTGGAGCACCGGCAGGGTTGGCAGGCAGATCTCCCTAGGGCACCGAGGAGAGAAGGGCACCGTGGAATGCAGTGGACCTCGCTCTTCCCCAGAAGGGCCTGCCCTCAGTAGTCTTGGACAATAGGAGTCAGGATTCTCTTTATACGTAATGCCTCATAGATCCAGGTGAAAGTGTTTTAGTTAGGGCTGCACGATTAATCGCACGATATTGTGAGGCGCGCTTAGTCAATGAAGCCGGTACTTTGATTAGTAGTAAAGCTCCATCACGTGCGTTCAGCTGGAGCGGCAGTTAATACACAGAGCCGTAAATCACTGACAAGCTACGCAATTCAAGTGCAATTCATCTGCGATTATGAGCGCGATTTGGCGTAGCTTGTCAGTGATTTACGGCTCTGTGTATTAACTGCCGCTCCAGCATGTGAAAAAACGGCCAGCATCTCCAGACAGCTGATGTGCCAAGCTGGATAGTGACCACAGACCGCGGGCGGGGTGGCCATTCATGACCACTCCCTAACCGGCGAGGGATGCGTCCGTCGCTAGCATCACACGGCGACAAGGAGTTCCCAGCACCGGGCCCTGAGACAAGAACCAAGGTCTTCTCTACATGCAAAGCAGGTTTCCTCTCAGGGAGAACCCCTTGGTCTTGAGCCACCACTGTAAGGGTCTCATGTACAGCAGGCCAAAAGGTATCACGTTGGACGCAGCTGCCATCAGACTCAGCAGTTGTTGAAACTGATTCATAGTGCTTCATAGCCTACTTTCACCCTCTTGACTGCCGCAAGGATGACTCGATCCGAGCAGGTGACAAATGTGTCTGCATCGTGGTCGATCCCACACCACGCCTAGATAAGTGGTTCTCTGTAATGGAGAAAGCACACTTTTCTTGGCATTCAGTCGCAACCCCAGTTCTTTCATATGGGCGAGGACGACATCTTGATGCTGAGCTGCCACCGCTAAGAATGAGTTAATACAGACAAAATGTCAATAAGGTTCAACATGCAGATGCCCTGAAGTCACAGCTGAGCCACAGCAGCATCCACACACTTAGTGAAAGTACGCGGTGAGAGTGCAGTAAATAAATTTAATTCCTCAGAATTAAAGCAATCTAATATGCAGTCTGCTCATATGCGGACAGCATCAATCTCCAGCATCAAAAAGCCGCAGCAGCGTGAGCTTTCACTCAGAAGGGGGAAGAACCGCAGCGCCAGATCCATGCTGCGATCCCCACGGCTCACGAGGACCCCCTCCTCGAAGAGAGCCCACCGGGAACGGAGTGTGTGCAGCAAGAGTGCGGGCAGTCAACTCCTTTTATTTATTTTTCTCGAGAGCTGACGCAGCCCGCTTTGCTGCAAGCTTTCACTCAGAGGGGGAAGGACTGCAGCACGGGCTTCCAAACCAGAGAGAAAGCACTAGATCCAGCGAGATAGGCAGAGAGAGGGAGGACCCGTCTCTAACCCATCTGTAGATCTATGTGCGATCCCCACGATCACAGCCGCCGCCTCGGCAGAAGCGGGAGCTGAGCCGCGGGGAACACAAATGCGGGCAGTCAGCTCCCTCGAGAACTGACTCCCATGCTTCGCTCCCAAACAGACAACAAATAGATTTTGTGTATCCCCACCCGAAATAACGCGGGCAGAGAGGGACACAAAGTCTAAATTGCAGCTTCTTATATTCGTTTAAACATGTTTTGTAGGACATAGTGACACTCTCAAATAAAACTTGCAAAAACTTGTGCAAACTGGCACAAAAAACAGAGTGACACACACAGAGCACTTGCTGAAAGACAGAAGCTGCCGGATGCACGCACTGCACGTGCTTTTAGGCTTCCTAGTCTCTACGTCACCCCGCCTGTGACGTCTCGCATCTCCATTGGACTGTATGTACACGTGTTCAGAGCGTGGTCATGCTTGAGGCGTTCCCCTAGCGTTTTCGGACGCAGCTCGAGTTACCGAAGGGGAAATACAAGATTCTTCCAAAGCTTAAAGACAAGTTCCAGAAAGCAGACTTAGTTCGCCAGCATTCAGTCATTTCTCAGTCATAAACAGAAAGTCCAACCTGTAAGGTAAAATTCATTAATTAATTATAGAAGCCTTGTTTGAGATCTATCTTACATTAATGCCATCTTCACTTCAGTGCAGTCCATTTCAGAGGTGTATATTGACAGTGGAATGATGTAAAATTATTTTGAGATTCCAGCAGTGGGAGATAAGATATTGCAGATGTTTGCTCTGTATTCAGATAGTAGAGAAGCTACAGCATTAGGAGACACATCTGTACACCAATAACCATCACTGACTGCACAATAATAGCACTACAAGACAGATACATTAGGGTTAGGTTAGATTAGGGTTGATCCTTCACTAACATATAAGCAAAATAATCTCTAATAATCTCTATATTTATTATAACAAATATTTGCATGTGATGTGTTGCTTTTTGTTCTCAAATCAAATCTTATAAGGTGAAAATGAGCTGCTGATAAATCAACATCGACACTAGCAGATGAAAATAAAAATCCATTAAACATAAATGATAATTTATAAATTATAAATATCAGAAATGACATCATCATCATCATTTAGGTTGCTGATGTGTTGCTGCAGCCTGGAGCAATGGGCGTGCCAAAAGGTTTTTAATTGGTTGCAGGCTTCCCGTTTTGTCAGGGTCGTGAGCGGGAAGGAGAAGCAGGGACGAAGAAATCATACAAAATGTGCTTTAATAGAATAATCCAAAAACGGGAACAGGAACAGCAGGGAAACCACACGACAGAAACTAACATTAAGAACAGACAAGAAACGAAGAACTGAATCAAACTTATATATGATAGCTAATTAGACAAAGACAGGTGGGAGTGATAAACCAATGATGACTTAACAAGCAACGGAACAGGAAAAACCAAACAAGGACACAAGAGAGCAAAACCAACAAAACAGTCCACAGGGGTGTGACACGTTTAACATAAAGGCAGGCTGTGAACGCTATTGATCAGTTTAATCTGTTTAAGAATTCTATGAACCCAAATCCCATTCTTTCATTGTAAAAATACCAATCATGATATTAAAAATATTACTTTCGAATGTACCTTCGGAATTTCATTTTGTATGGCCGCAGGTTACTGACGTCTTCACCACCACGTCTTTGTAAAGATCTTACAGTGCATCCAAAAATAAAATAATTAATATTAAAGCTGTTTATAAGTTCAAAATATCTTTTAGTGTTTTATTACCATTGTATTGATATGCTTTACAATTTTTCTGTACTTTTATTAAAAGTGCATGTAAACTAAACAATTTAATAACAATTTATTTAAACAATCCATTAAGTTATTCATCCATGCTGTAGTAGCAGTCCATAGAACAGAAGCCATCAAACACTCAGTCGGAATAGAACGCTGTGAAAACCCCCCTTTTTTTCTGATGCCACAATATCCAGTATCCTTTTACATACACAACATCCAGATGAATCTGTCTTAGCAGCTCTGACAGCAGCTGGATTAAAGAAAAAACTAGGGCTGGGGGTAAGCGATTATTTTTAAAACGATTATTCGGGCGATTATTTTATCGAATAGTCGACTATTCTAATGACTAATTAGATGATTTATCTAACTATTATTTTTCTGTTGCATGATAAAAAAAAACATAAAATCACTAATTGCCCCTAAAGATTAAATAGATTACTTTATTATACAAAAGTATCCAAAGCCAAACATCTTCTGCTTAAAACAAAATAACAGCTGTTGAGACTTTGTTTACAAATAGTTACTTTATTTTTCTTTGAATAGAGACATGTATTACAGTTAATGTGAATAATTGAGAAAAACATGTCCTTTACTCATATGTTTGTTCAGTTAAACATTTAGCATATAAGCATTGCATTTGTATATGTGAAGTATATACTAAGTATGCGTAGGCGTGACAATATGCAGTTTTGAAGTAGTGCAGCGGGTTGCTGACACGAAAAATAAAGAGAGACATATTATGACATACGTTGCGAGCGTCTGAATTCCTTTTCCCCCCCGAACTTTCACTAATATTTTGGTGCCGAAACCCGGGATAGTATCGTGGAATAAGAATCTCGGAGTTAGAAGAAAATTGGAAGTGAAAGTGAGATAAGAGAAGATGGCTGCGCAGTTAGAGCGTATGAAAAAGAAGAGGAAAACGATTCGCAGCTCGGCAACGAAGTTGCTAACTAATTTGGAAGAGGAGATTAAGAACGAAGAGCCAGACTGTGATAAACTGCGAGAGTTGCTTTCAATGTTATCCGTGAAGGAGGAAAGTTTAGTGGATCTTGACCGAGGCATTGAAAACGAAACTTCAACGGATGACTTGGAGGGTGAGATAGCGAGCGCGCTGGAGTATCAAGACCGCATCATCATGTGGAAATCCCGTGCAAAGAGACTGCTTGAGAGACGGCTCGAACAGGAAAGCGAACGGATAAAAAGTCCCGCAAATCACGAACGTTTGCCAGAAAAACGGTATGTCAAACTACCCAAATTAGTCATTGATAAGTTTACTGGGGAAATCAGTAAATGGCAGGAGTTTTGGAGTCAGTATAAAGCCGCGATTCATTCTAACGAAATGCTGAGCAAGAAAGAAAAATTTGCTTATTTGAAAACGTACTTAGTTGACGCAGCAGCGAACGCAGTATCAGGACTAACTCTAACAGACAGTAATTACGATGCAGCAATCGAATTACTACAGAACAGATTTGGAAGAAAGGATATTGTTATCAGTGCTCACATGTCTAAATTGCTGAATTTGGCACCTGTTAAGAGATCGTCAGACATAAGGGCTCTGAGAAGTTTATATGATGAGTGTGAAATTCAGATTCGGAGTTTGGAATCTCTGGGTGTTCCATGTGACACTTATGGCAGTCTTTTATGTCCAGTATTAATGCAACTGATGCCAGAGGACGTCGCTTTAGCCTATACTCGTCAGTTGGATTCTGATGGAGAATGGAAGGTGCCTGACCTTATTCAGTTTCTGCAAAGGGAGGTGCAAAGCAGAGAAAGAGCGCTGCAACTTACCAGACCAGAAAGCGCAAAAAAGGACAAACAGTACAATAATAGATGCTTTACCAAATCGGAGATGACTTATGAAACAAGACCCAAAAAATGGACAGTGTCTTCTGCAGCTGCCTTACACACAGCTAGTCATGCTCCTAAGGCTTGTGTATATTGTGAGAATCTGAATCATAAACCTGAAAATTGCTCTGAATACTCAGTGGCTGCTCGAAAGGAAAGGCTGAAGAAGTTGGGAAGATGTTTTGTTTGTTTGGGGCCTAAACATATAGCAAAATTCTGCAGGATCAAGGGAATTTTCTGCAGTAAGTGTGGACGTAAGCATCATCAGTCAATTTGTGAAGAAAACAACAAGCCGCTTGATGTTAACAAGGACAGTGCGGAGGATAATGATGCTAGTACTGAAGCTGTAGTGTCATCAGTGTCTAGCACTGTAAAGCCAGAAGCTGGAGGGCAAATGACTGTGCTGCTTCAGACAGTTAAGGTGTGGCTAGAAGGTCCAGCAGGTAGAAAATTAGTGCGTTGCCTGTTGGATGGAGGAAGCCAACGAAGCTTTGTGCAAAAGAGTCTAGTGAAAACACTAGAACTACCAGTGATGAAAAAAGAGACGCTGAATCTTCACACTTTTGGAGCGGAGAATCCTGTAATTACAGAATTCAGAAATGTGAAATTAGAACTTGAAAGTGTGTGGAATCCGAATCAAAGAATAGAAATCACAGCACTTGAAACTCCTCAAGTCTGTTCGGCTGTTATGAAAGTGCCTGGAGAACATGTGCATCAGAAGCTTGAAGCTAAAGGGTTGCAACTTGCAGATTTTGTATCAGAGGATACTAATGATTCTGAGCTTTCAGTTTTAATAGGAGCAGATTACTACTGGCAAGTAGTATCAGGAAAAGTCGAGAGATTAACTGAATCTCTTGTGGCCCTAGAAAGTATTTTTGGATGGGCAGTTCAAGGGCCAATTCCCATGTCTAGTGTAACAGACACAACCTGCATGCAAATTTGTTTAGAAGAAGATATGCAGATATCAAAACAGCTACGGGCCTTTTGGGAAGTAGAGTCCTTGGGCATATTGAACAAGACGACTGAAAGTCCAGAGAAATCAGATGCCGTACAACACTTTAACCAGACTGTAACCTTCGAGAAGGGACGTTATCAGGTGGAGTTACCCTGGAAACCAAATAAACCAGAACTACAGAACAATTTCAGGGTAGCTAAGAAAAGGTTTGAGAAGCTGCAGAAAAACCTAAAAGCTGACGTAACCTTTTACACAAAATACAGAGATGTAATAGAAGACTATGTGCAAGAAGGCATTTGTGAAGATGTTCCAAAAGAAAACTCACAACCAAAGAAAGCAGAAGCTGTTGAGTACTATCTACCACACCACGCCGTGATCAGAGAAGATAAAACAACAACAAAATTAAGGGTGGTGTTTGATGCATCCTCGCATGAGGAGGGTTGTCCATCATTGAATGACTGCTTGCTTACGGGACCGAACTTGAATCCTGATCTGTTAGATGTACTTATCAAGTTTCGACTACACAAAATTGCATTTACTGCGGACATCACAAAGGCATTTTTGCAGATTGCTCTGGCAGAAAAGGAAAAGGATGCCGTCAGATTTTTGTGGCTTCATGGTCTTCCAACTGACAACAAAGAAGTTGAGCTGCGCATTATGAGAATGTGTAGAGTAGTTTTTGGAGTTTCCCCAAGTCCATTCTTGTTAGCTGCAACCATTAAGCATCATATTCAGAAAAAGGAGTCAGAACAACCGAAAGCAGTAAAAGCCTTGAGTGAGTCGCTCTATGTAGATGATTTAATTGTAAGTTCTCCTGATGTGGATGAGGCATATAATATCTCCACAGCTGCCAGAGACATCCTGCTAGAAGCGGGTATGAAACTGTGCAAATGGGTGACAAATTCAGCAGAACTAAAAGCAAGATGGACGGAGAATGCAATGGAGCAAGACCTAGTACCAGACAGTAGTGGAAATGTACTAAAAGTATTAGGTTTAGTATGGAGACCAGAAAGAGATGATTTTGTGTTCGATTCCAAGCAACTGTTGAATATTCTGGAGGGCAAAGGAAACACCAAGAGAAATGTTTTACAAACATCGTCACGTATTTTTGACCCCATTGGATTTCTAACGCCCTTCACTGTAAGAGTGAAATGTCTTCTTCAAGAAATGTGGGAAAGAGGACTTGGCTGGGATGAACAGTTGCCTTCAGATTTGTCAAAATTATGGGTTCAATGGTGTTGTGAAGTGCCACAGCTCCGCTTAATGAACATACCAAGGTGGTATGGAATTGAGGTCCAACCTAACGTTCGTGTGCACAAGCTACACATATTTTGTGATGCTAGTGAAAAGGTATATGGTGCAGTTGCTTATCTGCAAGGAGAGAATGAAGGTGGAGAAACTGTAACCAGTTTTGTAGCCTCTAAAACAAGAGTTGCTCCATTGAAGAAGCTAACTTTACCACGTTTGGAATTAATGGGAGCTTTAATTGGAGCTCGGATCGGAAATAATCTGCTTCGTCCCTTGAATATGGAGAAAACCCAAATATGCATGTGGACAGATTCACTAATTGCTTTACACTGGATCAAGGGTTCTGCACAAAGATGGAAGCCGTTTGTAGCTAATAGAGTAGCTGAAATTCAGAATCTCACGAACCCTGAATCGTGGTCACATTGTGATGGAAAGAACAATCCAGCTGATTTAGCTACACGTGGAAAAAGTGCAGCAGACCTCGCACAGAATCAGCTCTGGTGGCGGGGCCCAAAATCCTTTACTCACGCTTACTCAAAAGAACCTGAGGAAACCTGCCTTGCTGAAGTGAACACTGAGCTAAGATCCAAGTATCAGGTCACCGTACAGTTTGGCGGTGTTGAACCAACAGAGCCTCTCTTGGATTTAGCAAAATACAGTAAGCTGAAAACAGTGTTGAGAATAACTGCATGGATAAAGAGATTCATAACAAACACCCGATCCAGATGTAAAATTCAAGGCGAACTCTCAACAAATGAACTGATCACAGCTGAGATATATTGGGTAAGGATAACTCAGGAACAGAGTTTCAGCAAAGAAATGCATTTGCTTAAGTCAAGTCAAATGGTTGACAAAGATTCAAAGATCAAGGATTTGAACCCATTCGTAGATGAAAATGGACTAATCTGCGTTGGTGGACGACTACAGCAATCCGAGTTCAGTTTTCGAGAACAACACCCATGGGTGCTTCCCACAAAGTCAAGATACTCTGAATTGCTAGTTCAGAGTTATCATGAAAGAGTAATGCATTCAGGTGTAAGAGATACTCTAGTCCAGGTAAGAGAAAAATATTGGATTCTACGTGGTCGCCAGCTTGTGAAGTACATTTTAGGACGCTGTAAAGTTTGCAAAAGATTGACAGTAAGACCAGCTCAGCAAATCACTGCTCCTTTGCCAAGGGACAGAGTGACTGAATCTTCCCCCTTTGAAGTAACAGGAGTAGATTTCGCAGGTCCACTGTATGTCAAATCGAACAATGTATCAAAAAAGGCGTACATTGCACTTTTCACGTGTGCTGTTACACGAGCAGTACATTTAGAATTAGTGTCAGACCAAACTACAGAGAAGTTTCTACTTGCTTTGAAAAGATTTATAGCAAGAAGAGGTGTGTGTAAAATAATTTACTCAGACAATGCAAAAACATTTAAAAGGGCGGATCAAGATCTGAAAGAACTGTGGAAATCCTTTAAAATTTCTGAGCTTACAGAATTCTTTGCTTCAAGATCCATTGTTTGGAAATTCATTGTAGAACGTGCTGCTTGGTGGGGAGGTTTTTGGGAGAGACTTGTTAGGTCAGTAAAAAACTGTTTGAAGAAAGTCCTAGGGAAAGCTTCTCTAAACTTTGAAGAGATGACAACTATTTTGACAGAAGTAGAAGCAGTTTTGAATTCTAGACCACTTTCCTACTTACACAGCGAAGCAGATGAGCCCCAACCTTTGACGCCTTCACATTTCCTAATAGGAAAAAGACTAACATCTCTGCCACCAAAGGCTGTGGTCTCAGAGTCCAGCTACTCAAACTTGACTAAAGAACATGCAAATCGGCGATGGAAGTACCGACAGAGACTGCTGACTACCATCTGGAACCGTTGGCGAAAAGACTATTTAATGGATTTAAAGTCAGCGCATAAAAGTGATTCAGTAAAAGCTACTGTGCTAAAAGAAGGTGATGTTGTCTTAATTGGAGAGGACAGAGTACCACGTCAAACATGGAAAATGGGAACAATTGAGAAACTACATTCAGGAAGAGACGGCCTAGTACGCTCATGCAGTGTCCGTACTTCATCAGGCAATGTGTTAAGAAGACCTGTACAGCTAATATATCCCTTGGAATTAGTTTAAATAAACAACCCTAAAATGAGAGTATGAACCTGGTTCATCGGGTGGGAGGATGTTGAGACTTTGTTTACAAATAGTTACTTTATTTTTCTTTGAATAGAGACATGTATTACAGTTCATGTGAATAATTGAGAAAAACATGTCCTTTACTCATATGTTTGTTCAGTTAAACATTTAGCATATAAGCATTGCATTTGTATATGTGAAGTATATACTAAGTATGTGTAGGTGTGACAATATGCAGTTTGAAGTAGTGCAGCGGGTTGCTGACACGAAAAAATAAAGAGAGACATATTATGACATACGTTGTGAGCGTCTGGAATCTTTCCGAACTTTCACTAATAACAGCAGTGTTATACAAAATGGTTTTGTTAAACAAAAGTTAGCTATAAGTTAGCCATCCTTACCAATAATGCCAGCAGTATATGCTATTTCTAACTAACGTTAGCTCAACACTGTTTAGCCACTAGGTATTAGCAGAAATCAAACACAAACACCGTTAGCTCACATCAACGAAGTACACGTTGCACAATACACTACTAACATTACACAAACATGCAATTAATTTAGTAAACATTGGCGAGAGTAACGTTACTTACTTCTGTTCTCCGGCGTCACGAGTAACAATGGGGTGCCTTCGCTTC
Source organism: Labeo catla (assembly GCA_012976165.1). Classification (NCBI taxonomy): domain Eukaryota; kingdom Metazoa; phylum Chordata; class Actinopteri; order Cypriniformes; family Cyprinidae; genus Labeo; species Labeo catla. The sequence goes on along the minus strand of VONZ01001615.1, from coordinate 33,162 downwards.
AGATGCTCCCACATGGAAGTCGTGCTGGTGTGGTATGCTAGCTCCATCTTGCAAAGACTGCATATAACTATACCGTTACCGTTTCTGGCTGTGTTTAAAATATTCCCACACCTTTGAGGTAGGACGGCGAGTTGTTTTCTGATGACATATATTGCTTGGGAGTGCAGGCTGCTGAACCTGAGAAGTGGACGGAGTTTCGTTATCCATGCTGCTTTGTTTTGGTCGCCCACATGCGTCTGGTGAGTGGGCGTGATGTGTCGACTACTGGATTTGACATCGACGTTTTTTTAGAACCGAGTCGTCGACGTCATCGACGCGTCGCTGCAGGCCTAGAAAAAACATATACCCCTGGTTTCACAGACAAGGCTTAAACCTAGTCCCAGACTAAAATGTAAGTCTGAGCTGTTTCAGCTCAAAGAAATTTGCACTGACTGATCTTAAATTATATCAGTGCCTTGAATTGTCTCAACATGCACACCAGTAATGTTGTTTTTAAGGCACGTTTATAAAAATTACTGGCCTAATCCTGGCCTAATCCAAAACTAGGTTAGTGAAATACTCACAATATTCAATCATACATCAGCAATGCTTTCTGCTGGGTCCATGGCTGAACAAAAACACAAAAAATTGGCACACTGCCACTGGTGCTCTCAAAGTTTATTAAAAATATGTTTAGACCGAAGGTTTTCTATTTTCATGAACAAACACACACACACACCCACACGTAAAAAAACAATGTTGAAAAGTACACATATATCTTTATAACACTGCATATGACAGTTAAGGTAGGGAAAATACATATATATTTGTAAAAGAAAAAAAAAAAAAAAAAAACTACAACTAAAACATTGTGTTTTGTAAAAAACATTGTACATTTATACCAGTAGTTCTCAAAGTGTGGTACAAGTACCAGTAGTGGTACTCAGACTCCTTCTACTGGTATGCAGAGGAAACAGTAAATTAATTATAAGTTGTTTTTTTTACATTTAAGTACAGTGTAGTTTTTATTTAACTTTTAGGCACAACACATTTTAATTCAATCATTATTTAATTTATTTACCTGCTTGTAAGCACAGTGTAGTGTTTATGTTCAAACTGTATATTTACAATGTTAAAGTGGCTGACAAGAATAAATATTCTTATTGGGAATAAAACAGCCTCATTTTTCAACTGTGCAGAGCTGTAACTGAATAGTTAGGCCTACTGTGCTACTGTATTTTAATGCTGGTTATTACTGTGGTACTTGGAGATATCATGTGTTTTTACATTTTAAATGGTTTGTTGACCTACTTAAACTAAACCTATATGTATCTTTAAGGAAAGGCAAGGCAAGGCAAGAATGTAACGTTGTGGTGAAGTATGGTGATCCATACTCGGAATTTGTGCTCTGCATTTAACCCATCCAAGTGAGCACTCACACAGCAGTGAGTAGTGAACCCTTACAAAAATTAACCATGGTTTTACTACAGTAACCATAGTTTAACTATGGTTTCTGTAGTAAAACCACAGTAACCACAGAATTAACTATGGTTTTGTAAAGAAAGAAAGAAAATAAGTAAATAAATAAATAAATAAAAATAATTTTGTTGTCACTGTATATCAACTAGTTATTATAAGCTCAGCAATAATTTGTTTATACCCCTCCTTTTGGGAGGCTCATGCATTTATTAAAACTTTATAATTATCCACAGTTATATACAACAACATATTATTATTATTATTATTATTATTATTATTATTGTTGTTGTTGTTGTTGTTGTTGTTATATTATTAGTATTATTATTTCTAAGTTCCAGTTTCCATGCCAATGATTGGCGGATCTCTCAAGACTTTGGCACACTTTTCAGGGGTGTACCGCACATCTTAGAGGCCCCCCGCAAAGAACGAGATGGGGCCCCTCCCACCAGCAGTGATGTCATGCATGAAAATTTATTGTGCACCTGAGTCGGTCCTTCCATTTACATAACTGATTTAACAGTAATGAATGTGGTGATTTATCATTGTGTTGATGCATTGACGCTATTATTGAATAGCATATATAGTCTATATTATGTTTTCAGTCAGACCGAAGTCTCTGCAGGAATAAATACATTTAGTCTATGAACGTGGAGGCAAAAGTGCTGCTGCTTTGATTTGATTGTTATTTTAGCAATAGCAGGAGGATTCCTCAACAATAATAATACACAAATATCTGTTATAGGCCATAGTCTACATTTTATTTAATAGTAAGCTCAATAAAATCAATGTACGCCAGCACGTTTTAGTTCAAACACTGTCCTATACATATGACACCACTGTCCTATACATATCGCCAACTCTTTTAAAAAAATATACAAGCAAAATGCATGTCTTTCATTGAGAAAATATACAGTAAAAATAAATTAATCAGGTATGACGAAAGGAGGAAAAATGTTGTCATGATATTCCGGCGCACATTTCATGATTTAAATGGGAGCGCACAAGCTGCATATACACAATACTTCAGAGACAGACCAGCTTTTTATTTTAAAAAAAGTAAGAATAGCGTACAAACAACACATCACATTAAAGAGCAGTAAAATTGAAGTTCAACAGGTGTTTATTTGTCACACCCCTGTGGACTGTTTTGTACACTTTCCCCAATGTATGCCCTTATTTGGTCTTTCTGCTTCCGTTTCTAATTACCACGTCACTGTTTGATTGTTCACATTTGGTTGTTGGTCCTTATAAGTCACCTTGTAATTTACGTCTCGATAGTCTGTTTTGGTTTATTTTCCGTTGTGTTTTCCTTTTGAGTTTGGATTTCCTGCTGTTCCTGTCAGTTCCTGTTCATTGTTTGGATTGTTCAATAAACGTGCATCAACTGGACCTCCTCGTCATACTCCTCATTTCCCCGCACACCATGCCGTGACATTATTATTATAACAATATTACACTGCGCAATAATAAGAACAATAACATTAAAAATAAAATTAAAACAGTGTATATTCCGAGTATTTCTCCAGCAGTAACGTGCAGCTGTTTTAATTTTATTTTTAATGTGTGATTACTACAATTCATCTCCAATGTTATCTACAGTATAATGCTATTCAATCAATGCGCTCAAATCTGGAATTACCTTAGAATAACTCTGGGATGAAAAATATACATTTATTTGAACAACTCCAATTTGATCTTGTCACGAATCTTCGGTCCACTCACCACCAGATGTCACTCTCTCGCTCCACTGACATTCACATTACTCTGGCTGCGTCCGAAATGGCATACTCAATGAGTAGGTCGTTAATTTCAGTAAGTACCTACTTAACCAGCGCTAAAAGAGTAGGTACTCAACAGCCAAATCTTGTTGAGTATGAATTCGATCCGCCATGTTGACTTTATCATCTTACCTATGACGTTAAAACAAGCGCAAAGTGCAAAGATATGAGCGCCTGGTTTAATTAATCCTTTATAAATATTTTGACCTTTATAAAATTTGCTTATTTTGTGGTCTTGCTAAAGAAACAGCTGCCTTTTTATTGTGACTGTATAACCAATACAAGTAGTCTTATCAGGCACCATACGTAGGTTTTATGATTTATGATCTGATTTATGACTGGATTTATGACCATATTTTTGACTCTTGTCATCATTGATGGACAGATAGACATATGTCTAGTGTGTACATGATTAGATTTATGAGTGAATTTATGTGTTTATGACCCCTCTGTCACTCTGACTGCCATGTCACCAGGGTCCTGTCAGCTCTGAGTGACATGACAGTGTTTGTGTAAATCAAAAGATCAAAACAGATGTTAGATTTGACTTTAATTGGATTTATGAGTGGGTTTATGATGTTTTATCTCATCCGCTTCCCTGGTGTTTTATGGTGTTGCTTCTTCCAGACCTTTTGGTAACAGTCTGGGGTTTTGGGTTTCGTCCTGATTGTGGAAAAATGGCAGGACAAATGTGTGTGTGTGTGTGTGTGTGTGTGTGTGTATTGTCACCTCAAGAGGATCAGCTTGTTGTTTGATCACTACGGTATATGCTAATGTTTAGATACCGGCCTACTGGGGGGGCCCCTCTACATCTACGCCCTGCGTGCAATGAGAATGTCTGAAAGTATGGCTTTCATGTTTGTGTTTTAGGTTGATACCTTAGCAAGACCAATGTCTAGACACCAACAGTCTATTAAACACCGGTGTCTATTAAACCATCTACACCCATTGCTAAATAGATTGTCTGGATGTCTGGTTTATCAAGGCGTGGAAAAGGAAAAAGTAAAAGATGTAAAAGACATGATCAATAAAATTCTACTTGCTAACATCTTAGAGAAGATCAGTATTGTCTAATTATCAGGGTTTTGTTAAAACAAAACATAAAAGATTATTAAGATCAACAACTAACCAAACCAATCTAGAAAAGACACTAGACTGTCTACTTTAGAAATAAATAATGGTTGTTATCTGAAAATGAATCAAATGAATCAGAACACTCATAAATGTTAAGAAATACTATATACAATATATGTTTATACCGTTTTTGTTGTTGTTGTATAAAAAGAGTTAACAAAGAATCATAGAGTTCACCAGAGTTCGAAAATCTCATTAATTTTAAAACAACTTTTTTAAATCGTTTCTTTTTTTCTAAAACATGGAAAAAAAGAGAATGTTTTAAAATAGGTAAAACAATCTCTTTTTATATGAAAATAATATTTTACATCGATTTCAACTAAAATAGTACTCGTTAGAATGTTATGTTTCACCCCCATCGCGTTTCCTCGAGGTAGGTGTGGCTACATATAACGCATTCCCCTTTTTTTCGCAAGATCGTACAAACATTGCGGGGAAGTCCTCATTGCGCGCAGTATACGGAAACTTCTTAACGTAACTTGCGTGCTTGGGTTTACGTTTTTACTTTATTGCTTCTTCTTCTTCAAAAAAAAAAACATTTTTGCTTCTTCAAACTCAGGACAACATTTTTAAAATGTCTGGCTCTCCTAACGGTAAGTTATTTTAAACATTTTTTTGTTTTGTTTTGTTTTTAAATCTCAAAATTGTTTAGATGCAATCAATGTATAAGATCCCGATTGCTTAAACAGGCGATGTGATGTCTTGTATGCAGAACACGGACTTGAGACAATTGTAAACGAGATCATTGCGCTGAATACAGGCGGTATGATTCATCTATTGTATCTTATTTATATTATTTTTAAATTATATGAAAAAAAAATACCAATGTGTATAATGTTCGTGTGTTTATGATCGTTTCTTTCTTTTTTGCTCACCGCAGCACGACCTCCACAGCCTGGTGTCGGAGGTGAGACGAGAGAGACGAGGCCTGACAACACGCAACCGCTCGGTAGCTTTTTCCACTTAAAGTTTCAGTTATTAATACAATGACGTAAAAACTAAACTAAAATAAGAACTCTACTTGTGGTAGATTGTTTAAGTATGTATAATGCATTGTGTTAATGCGTGTTTTTCTTTTTTTCATTATTATTATAACAGTACAGACTCGTCAGATCAGTGACATTACTGCATCTGAAGCGAGAGAGATCCGAACTGAAAACAAAGGGTCGCTCGGTGAGTTTTAAATCAACATCTAGATTTTTTATTGTGTTGTGAGAAAAAAAAAAAAAAGATGCTAAATAATTATTTGTGTTTGTACTTAGCTTGTTTAAGGCAGATTGTTAACGCCACCCAGCCATTACCTCCTGTTGGACAGGATCCGCGGGCAGATCACTGTGACTGCTGAGGTTCATGGTGCAGTACAGAGATCTACTATTCCACATCCGAAATGGTATGTGGTCAGAATTATATATATACATATATATATATATATATATATATATATATATATATATATATATATATATATACTAGTGTGTTTAAGTCAACTTGTTAACCATTATCCATCGTTACAGTTGTTGACCCCCGTGACACAGCCCCTGCTATTCCAGGCCCAAGCGGTATGTATTGTAATAAGCATTATTTATAATATATCTATACTGTACCCGTTTTTTTTTTAAAAATAAATAAAAAAAATCACATTTTTTAAATGTGAAACTCATTCACATTTTTTTCATTGTTATTCACACAGGTTGTTTTGGTAAGACTATACCACCGCCACAAGTATTTCCTGATGGTAGTACTGGTGTAGTTTTTAAAAGGCAAGAGTCACTATCCACATCTCGGAGGGTAGGTCAGGACGTGCCTGCAACTGTGAAGGTTCAACCACGTGCACAAAAGAAAACAATCCGCCGCGAGCTCTGGGTCATACCCGGCCCACCTGAGCGAAAACGACAGAGACAATCAGGTGGTAAGTATAGAGGAATCAAATGAAATTATTCTCTTTATTATTATTATTATTATTATTACAATAATAATGATTGTATTATTTTTTAAATCCGTCAGAAGAACCTATGATCTGGAATGAGAATTTTGTTCAAGCATGGGACAAATGTGATATGAACCAGGTATCTAGTGTGGAACAAGAGCCAGAATTAAACCAACCACCTGAGATAAGTGAAATTGCTGTAAATTCGGACGTCGACGCTGATAATCTTCCTTCAAACCAAGAGGAATACAAGAACCAGCTGCAGAACGATGTAAACAAGGAAATTCTGAACTCTTGAATACGGTTATGAAGAACCAGAAAAGAATAATAGAGGATCATCAGAAGGCCCAGAAGGAGCAAGCACGTTTTAATCAGACTGTGACAACAACGCTGCAGAAACATGGGATCATCCTTAAACAAATAATTGCGATGCAAAAACGTCATGATGGTGGACATGAACGAACAGCGTGTGATCAGGAAATGACTGTTACGCTGTTAAATAAACTACTGGGGTTTTTTAAATAACGTTGGTGAGTCCTATTTTCTTTTTCGTCCTATGTAAGTGTTATTTTAGACATCTTTTAGACATCTTTTATTCTTTTTGCTCACAGTTGTATGGTGTGAATATTTGAAGATAAATTAAGACTACAATGGCTGCAAAACGTTGTCGGGAGTCATATGATGATGATCTTAGTCCTCCGTTAAGATCTAGTAGGGGTAATCATAATGATCAGCAAAGCACTTCAGAAAAATGACTCCAGCTCATTCAGACTGTTGAAGAAATGAAAAAACACAAATCCGCTAGATTGTTAAAATTAATAAACACTGTACGATCAAGGGCAGAACCCCTCCAGAACCAATTTTTGATCCTGAACAATTTGTAAATTCTCAATACACTGGAGAGGTAGCAGAAGCACCTCCAGAACCAATTTTTGATTTTGATTTTGATCTCGATCAATTTGTAAATTCTCAACACACTGGAGAGGTAGCAGAAGCACCTCCAGAACCAATTTTTGATTTTGATTTTGATCTCGATCAATTTGTAAATTCTCAACACACTGGAGAGGTAGCAGAAGCACCTCCAGAACCAATTTTTGATTTTGAATTTGATCTCGATCAATTTGTAAATTCCCAACACACTGCTGAGGTAGCAGAAGTTCCTCCAGAACCAATTTTTGATTTTGATTTTGATCTCGACCAATTTGTAAATTCCCAACAGATTGGGGAGGGATTAGGGAACCAGCCACATCGTACGTTTGACCTTACCAATCCAAACATGGGTCTTACTCAAGATGAAATAGAATCACTTGTAAGAGAGGGTGGCGATGTGGCCGGATACTCTGTAATACCTCGTGCACGGTTCAATGGTTTGGAAATCCATAGGATTATAAATCTCAGGGAAATATCTTCTACAAATCTAGCAGACTACGCAGTATTTTTACACAACACACTTTCTGAAATAGTGGCTTTTTTCAGATTGTTAGGCGGAGATGGAAGTTTAATTAACATTAACTTGAGAGGTCCTAGTCTGACATCAGATGTTAATACACTCTTGTCACCGGACAATGATTACAGTGTTGATCTCTTTACCAATCAGCTTGAAAAGATCATGCAGAGCAACTCTGATGTGCAGTTTGATGAGAGTTTAAATTTAAGAGTGTCTATAGCAAGAAGTAAAAATGGTGGTGCACGACGAAAAATACATGATCTCGCCCATGATGAAGTGATCCATAAAAACAGACTTCATCTTTTCATCCCTATGAACATCTCATCCAATCTTTGCTTTGCAATCTGCTTAGCACACTTTCTAAATCCTCAGAAACCGCACACAGAGCAAGAATCTGTAGCGTCATCGTTGCAGAAGGCTGTAGGGTACACGGATCAACACAAGGTGGCCCTTAATGATATCACGCTGTTTGAACGCATGCTGAATATCAAAATAGTGGTCTTCTATAGATCGAACACGGGAGAGCTGGAGAAATATACCAACACAGACGTGCCACGTCATAAAACAGTGTTTTTGTACCTCTACGACAATCATTATTTTAAGATAAAAAATCTACATGCGTTTATTGGTACCACATACGCATGTGAGTATTGTTATAGCGGTTTTACCAATCGGAGAGACCATAGATGTCGATACACCTGCGATGTTTGTAATGCGCCTGAATGTCATCTTTACCCAAAAAAAACAAAGCACTGTGTCGACTGTTTGCGGTACTGCAGGTCTGACTATTGTTTTGAGATGCATAAAAAGCCCCCGCCAGGTCAGCAATTCGCACAATGTGATGTTACCAAATATTGTCGAAAATGTAACAGACGATACCGTGTCAGCGGCACCAAACCCAAACCACACAAATGTCCTGCAGATCAGTGCCCCCATTGTGGTGAGGGTTTGGTAGCTGATGGTGTGCATCAATGTTTTATCCAACCAGTTAAGATGAAGCAAACAGACACAAAGTACATTTTCTTTGACTTCGAGACTCGTTATGAAAATGGTAAACATGTTGCTAATTTCGTATGCGCTATAACGTATGGCGGTGAAGAATTTGTAGCTGAGGGTCCTGATTGTGTGCATCGTCTCATTAAGAAGTTCAGATGGCCTCGTTATCGTAATTTCACATGGATTGCACATAATGCATCCAGATTTGACAATTTCATTCTTTTGGAATACTTCACTAGGATGGGGATTGCCCCTAAAATTACAATGCAAGGCTGTCGTCTAATCTTTATGTATGATGATGCATTCAAGCAGAGGTTTATCGATAGTTACAGTTTTATACCCATGCGTCTAGCCAACACGCCTGCGGCATTTAATCTCCACAATGCCGAAAAAGGGTATTTCCCACATCAATTCAACCGTATCGAAAATGATTCGTATATAGGACCATACCCAGCCAAAGATTTTTATGGATATGCAACAATGTCAAACAAAGATAGAGCAGAGTTCGACGAGTGGTATAGCGGTGTTTCTGACAAAGTGTTCGATTTTAAAAAAGAACTAGCTACGTATGGAAAAAATGACGTTGTCTTACTAAGGGAAGTATGTATGAAGTATCGCGACAAATTCATCCAGTGTACAGGTCTGGACCCGTTTAATTACACTACCCTGGCTGCTACTTGTATGGCAATCTTTAAAACACACTATCTACCAAAAGATACAATAGCACTGACGCGCAACAATGCCTACATCAATCAGAATAAGACATACTCAAATGCATCGATTGAATGACTTGAATATATTGGGAAATCACGGTGCGTAGATATTCAACATGCGTTAAATCATGGGGAAGTATCATTCGGCAAGTATTATGTGGACGATTTTTATATCGATGGCACAACTAAAAAGGCCTTAGAGTATGCAGGTTGTTTTTACCACGGTTGTGAGCAATGTTATAACCCTAATGATTTAAATCCATTGTTAAAAGTACCTTATGGCCTTCTCAGAAGACAGTTTGACGACAAGCTTGAAATTTTGAAGCATGCATATGGGCTCCACATTGAGGTACAGTGGGAGTGTAGCTGGAACCGTGCTAAACAGTCTGATACTAATGTGATAGCATTCATGTCCACCTACAAACACCCTGAAAGGCTGAATCCGCGTGATGCGTTATTTGGAGGCCGTACTAACGCTTTCAAACTGTACCGCAAGGCTGCAGAAAGTGAGGTCATACGGTACGTTGATTTCACAAGTCTGTACCCGTTTTGTCAGGCCACAAAGTGTTTCCCCATAGGTCACCCGCAAATAATTTTCAAAGATTTTGGTAATCTTGAGAATTATTACAGTCTTATCAAGGCTACCGTGCTACCACCCCGAAAACTACTTCACCCAACGTTACCAGTAAGACTGTCTGGAAAATTATTATTCCCGCTTTGTAGGTCGTGCGCAGAACAACAGAATCAGACGCTGCCGTGTATGCACACTGATGAGGAAAGAGCCATTCATGGTTGCTGGGTGATCATAGAACTGTTAAAAGCTATTGAAAAAGGCTACGTCATAGTAAAAGTGGATGAGGTCTGGCATTTCCCCCAGCGATCAGAAACACTTTTCTGTGATTATGTTAAAACATTTTTACAGTTCAAACAGGAGAGTTCAGGGTTTCCAAAAGATGTGGTGATGGATGCTGACAAAGAATCTTATGTGAGAGATTACTTTGAGAAGGAAGGGATTAAGCTGAATCTGGACAAGATTGAACTGAACCCTGCACATAGGTCTATCATGAAATTGATTCTTAACTCTCTTTGGGGGAGGTTCTGTCTTCGCGAGGGGCTACCTACAACGGAAATAGTTAAAGATCCTGAACAGTTTGCACGCTACATTTTCGGTACCGAGCATGAGATCAGATATTTCTCATTTGTGTCAGACACTGTTGCGATTGTTCAGTGGTCTTATGCAAATGGGAAAGCTGCCCCAACTCATGACGTTAATGTATTTCTTGGTGCTTTTACAACAGCCCATGCACGTTTAGAACTCTATGATGTCATGGAAAGGCTAGGTGATAGGCTTCTTTATTGCGATACAGACTCACTCATTTACACATCAAAAGACGGTGAATATGAACCACTCCTAGGTCCATATCTCGGTGATCTTACTGATGAAGTGGGGCCCGGAGATCATATCACCCTTTTTTCATCAGCAGGTCCGAAAAGTTATGGATATGTCACAGCTAAGGGTAAGGTCTGTATGAAAGTGAAAGGCATAACACTTAATGCTGTAAACTCTTAAGTCATCACACTAGATTCACTGATTGGTCTTGTAGATCATTATGTAACGGAGCGGGACAATAGCCTACACGTTCTCGCACACAATGACACTATTGTGAGGAATAAAAAGAATTTAACATTACACAACAAGTCATTTGTGAAGAAATTCAAAGTTGTGTACGACAAACGTGTATTGCTCCCTGACTTTACTACACTTCCATATGGCTTCTGACATCGTTTTTGGTAGGGGTGTACGAGACACAGAAAGGTTTGACACGCGACTCCAGTGGCCTTTTGCTGCCATAGTATCGGGGTCTAGCAACTGTGGGAAAACGTTTTTTGTAAAGATGTTGTTGCAAAATGCTGGAAAACTGATTTCTAAAAAAAACTGACAATATTGTTTTCATTTATTCTGTATGGCAGCCTTTGTATGATGAATTGTTAAAGATGTATAATCATGATATTAAATTTATTGAAGGAATTCCACTCTGGATGACGATGTTTTGTTTCCTGTCAATAAAACATCTCTTGTTGTGATTGATGATTTTATGCAGGAAGCATCCAGTAACAAGGAGGTTGAAAAACTTTTCACAGTCTATGTACACCATAAAAATTTAAGTGTTATATACATTCTACAGAATTTATTTTTATTTTTAAGGTAAATCTAGCAGAACCATTAGTTTGAACACAAACTATTTAGTACTCTTCAAGAATTCAAGAGACGCATCCCAGGTCAATATTTTAGCCAGACAAATGTTTCCCAACAACACAAAATTTTTTATGGAAAGTTATGAAGATGCTACCAGCGTCCCTTACGGGTACCTTTTTGATTGATTATAAAGCAAAAACCCCTGAACAGTATCGTCTCAGAACTGCATTACTCTCACAACATCCAGTTGTATACATCCAGAAAAAAAAAGACGGTAACTCTGTTGATTTGGAGAAAAATAATAAAATGTCTCCAAGATTTTTAAAAAACCACTCTCTCTTAAAGTTGTTATTAAAAGCAACGCCCAAGCAAAGACGTGTTATTTTACATAATGCTACTGATGAATTCATTTTATGTTTGTGTGAATTAGCTCTTAATGTTCTCCATGGTAATATCCCACTCACACATCAACAATACCAGAAGCTGAAAAGAAGAAAAACTGAAATCAAACTGGTTGCTGATAAGAAAGTCGGGGTCAAAAGAAAGAGGCGATTGATTAATCAACAAGGAGGGTTTCTTCTTCCTCTTTTAAGTCTTGCAGTCCCTTTTATTACCAGCTTGATCACATCCAATAAATAATGTCTGGGATGGAGCACAGTGAAAAGGTGTACCTGGTTCCGCAGAGAGAGCTGGATAAATTAAAGGCTACCACCACACGTGAGTCTATACATCAAACCGTTGAGGATGATCTCGATATGACCATCAGAACTATTTTACACAGAACTGATCTGAAACCATATGAAAAGGCAAAGATGTACACATCGGTGTTACAGAGGTTTTTAACATTGGCTAAGCTAGGGGATAGAGAGACCAACACATTAACTTTATCACTTCCATCACACCACCATGATGATAAAGAAGAACACCCCGTGACTACAATTGCACCAAACCAAGATGTTTTAGATGCTGTTGCAGATGATGTTTTGAAGAATGTTCCGCAGAAGAATATAAAAAATGCTCGTTACATTTTAAATAAAATTTTTAAAACCAAAGATGTTGCTTCTTGGACTGAATCGGGTGAGTTTGTGTTTAAAGGGAGAACTATCCCTGGTTCGCACATGTTGGATTTAGTTAAAAGTGTCATGGCACCATAAAAGATTCTTGATGAGCAGAGACCTGCTGGATGGAATGAGTTTCTAGAGGCATTTTCCACTTTAAACATGCTGTATTCTATGGTCCCAAACCAGTATGTTAGGCATTTGATTAACTCTTTTAAAAACAAATCGACACCTCCGATAACCAACTCTTCTAAAAAAGTAAAAAACAGAGTGCCGATGTCAGTAGCCCGACAAGCCGGTCTAATTATCCAGAAGACATTGTATTCAAATCACCTATTCTTGACAAGAACAGTTGGTTAAATTTTTAATCTTTGAGTTTACATGGGTCATGTTCTTATTGATTTATTATTTTTTAGTTTTGACTGTGTTATTGATCTTGTTATTGTTGTATGTAATGCTCAATGTATGTATATAATAATAAAAGAGTCATAAGAAATTTTCTTTTTTCTTCAGTTTTTATTGAAAATATTAAACATAAGACATAAACACCTCACCGGTTTGCACACGTTGAACACAATTGAAAACATATTCATTACATTGAGATTGTTTTAGTTTTTTCACAAAAGCTGCCACACATTTGTCATTTTTAATTAAATCATCACTGTATAGATTCAGAACATATTCATAATCACGACCTTTTGCCATGTGGTAGAGAAAGAACACACAATGTTGCCCGCAGGTGTCTGATGAAAAATCTTGGACTTGTATGATAGAATATCGAACAATTCTAGAATTTAGTTTTAGAAAATCTTTAATTATCGACGGAAAACGGATGTCGTCAGGTTTGTTCCCGAAGCTGTCAAAAAACATTGATACTCCATCCTCGTTATGTAAATGGCTAGCCAGTGTTCCCCCACATGATCTGACCCCTTTGAATTAAATATTACTGATGCTGGTAATTTACTTAAAGGTGTTTGTGGTAAATAGTCGCAAGGGAGGACACCGAGAAAATGGGTGTTGCATGAAATCTTATCCATGATTCGCGTAAGCTGTATTGTGTTCATTATTTATTAATAGTAGTCAACTAAGACCTGTCGACGTTTTGATACTTCCACAAGCGATTCAAATGTAGAATAGAGAATAAAATTAACCGTATGGGGTAGTGGTTGTCTGAAGCGTGCTTCAAGTCTAATATTCCCAGATTTTATAAGTGACACATGCTGTCCACATTCCTCATCTGGTGAAATATTAAACGCATAAAGTGTGTATCCGTGCAAAAACTCCTCTCTATCAATAGACAGCGCTTGGTTTTTGAGATGTTTTCCAGAAGCCAATGCTAATTGGTAGAACTCACGCACTGCGGAGCCAGTCGCATAATTAGGTTGCAGAGATTTTGCCGGGAATTGTTGCCCATCTACATAAATAGATAAAAATTCTCAGTCATAATTCATAATTTTTAAACGCAAATGGATTTTCTTTATATGACCCTGTGAAGGCATCGTTATCGACCATAGCTAACACAATAGATTTTGGTAGAGTTCCTAAGAATAAGTTTTCTTGATTGCAGACTCGAGAGCCTGGAGGAATTGAGAAGTTTTTTACACAAACTGTCAATGGGGTACTTAGCGGTGGTTGAGAGCAGCGCTTGTGCATGTCCTAACCTCACGGCAGGTGAGACACTAACTTTTTTCACAAATAGTGAGGCCGACACAATGTTTATTTTATAGGCGACATCGTCGCTCCTCATCAGACAGAATTCGTCTTTACCCCTAGTCATGCGTATTTTAATGTCAACCCCATTAAGCATCAGTTTTTCTTGAAAGAAGATATCACTGTGAATGGGTGCAAGTAGTTCGACAACATTACTGGCATTTGTAAAGGCAGCTCTCTTTATCAGACCGTGATTTCCTCCGGCGGGGTCTGCAGCGTCCATGTGACCGGCTCTATCTTTATAGAATAATCCAGCAGAGAAAACTGTTTCCAGGGTGTGTTTATCATAATTAAGAAGACACTCAATAAGACAGCGATAAGGATGCGTGTTCGTACTCTGTGATATCAAGCGATCCCCCAACGACACGTCAACTTGTGAAAATATTGTCGCTCCTGCATAGTTGATAAGGCCCACTGGGGCCCCGTCTGCAATATCTGTACCGTTAGGATTAGTAATTTTGACCCGCAAAAATAACAATGTGTTGTTTAGGTCGATGTAATCCTCCCCAGTCCCAGCAATGAAAAATTCCAAAGGTGCTGTGTCTGAAATGGCCGATAATGGGGGTACCTCTATATAGGCGTTTTTTCAATAGCAGTTTGCGTCAGAGGTACTGTGAATAGGTCAAGTTCAGATTTAATACATTCTTCCGACATATTGTGTATTAATGCCATGATCTAGAATATTGTTTTGACAGATCTCTTCAAGGTCTTTTTAGGTGAGCGTTTTCTTTTCTTTTGTGTCTGACCACTCCTCCTGGCCCCCGGAGGTCTAGAGGATCTTTTGCGAGACATCACCATTAGCCCGGACCCCTCTTGAGCGTTATTGTTGTTAAACGAGTGTGTTAGTGTATTGGTAACAACGTCACTTAGTATGTTTTTTGCAGCTGATGTAAGATGCGGCTTCGCAATGTTGAATCCTTGTCTCAGTAACGGGATTGTCATACGAAAAAGCTTACGCAGCATTCCGCCAAATCCCGCCCCATACATAACTCAGCCCCCTGCATAGCCAGGGAGCCCATTACCCGCTTGGGTTTGGTAATACGTTACGTATCGCTCTGGATCCATTTTGTAAGTACATGGGTATGGCATTATTTATTTTTTAAAAAATCTCCTGTTTCACTGGCCTGAAATGTAGCTTCGCGCACACCTTTCCGTAAGTAAAACGCACACACTGATTCTGATCGTCTTTTACCTCTATGGCTATCTCTGTGATAGATGCTTTATTGACCGGTACGTAATGTACCTTATCGTATCTATCGTTGACAATCTTATTATTCTTACCGTCTATGTGCACACAGCCCAGTAGCGGGATGAACGCATCGCCAACTGATTGGTATTCAATAATATCTGTGTATATATACAAGGTGTAGAAACCTGCGTTTATGTCAGCTTGATACGGGGCATATGTCACCGGTGTGGTTCTCCCACTACCGTAGTCTTTGTTAGGCTGATTTACAGATTCTATAGCCACCCCAGGCTTTAGCCCTAATATGACAGGTAGCCTCCCATAAAATGTCAGCAACGTCTTCGGTGGGGCCTTTAGAAAGGCTCTGTTTTTTATATGATCATACCCAAGTGTCACGCCTGGAGGTAGAGTTGTGTTTATTTCTCTAATCAGAAATAGAACATCCTCGTAATAACCAGCCTTTAGCATGTTACATAGTTTTGGTATACTTCGAGTACCGTTGTTGATTTGAATCTTAATCCCATCACCAACAGCGTACCTTTCAGAGACTTCTTCCTCATCATCTTTCTGCGTGTTTTGACCATTTGTAATAATATATGCGCCATCTTCCTCTGGAAATGCGTACCACGATATAGGGTATTCAAATTCAACCAAACCAACCTCCCATTGTCCTTTTAGGTTTATAGTTCTCGCCAGCATGGTTCTATAACTGGAAATAGTGTTTTCCGGATAAACAGATAACGATGCATTGCAGGGGAGTGTCAAATAAAAACCACCTTCAGACATGATTGTTTTTAAACGAATGAGTACACATCTATGACTGGTTTCTTTTATGGTATCTGTACATCTACCACATCTTTCTCATCTTGCAGAATTTATCCAACCAAGCGTTGTCATTAGTTTGTGGGAGGGTCTCCATAGGTACGGCGTTGTCATCAGGCATCGCTGGTAGGGTTTCTGGGGTATTGCTGTAGCAGCAGGTCCATGATGGATCTTGAGACATGGTAGAGTTGAATGTTGTGAGCATCCCATTCTTTAGGTATCTAATGGCTGTAATATGTGGGTGGAGATAAGAGACGGTCTGGGGTGTCGGGAACGCCCCATTCAGGGTGGAATAATTTCACCTTTACAGAGTTGTAGCGATCATACATGTCACACCATCTGAACATCTTGTCAATACATGTAAAAACGTCATCGATTATATGGATATCTTTCCACTGAAACAAAAACCTCATGTCATAGTGCATGTAGTGTTCAGATTCAGGAATAGGCCACATGCGCTCGTTGATCTTTGTCTTGTTGTTGCAGTAAAAAATGTAAACACAATCATCTAATAATTTTTTACTGTGATCCCCAACCACACGAAATCTTGTGTCAGGAATTATGCTGTCCCACTCTGCAATGTATAATGGATCATCACCACAATCATTCAGATCTCTCCAAACATAGTTGTAGAATAACCACCAGTCTTTGGCTGGGAAAATCAGACAGGGTTCCTGCGCAGTAAAATCATCTTCTATATCCACAGCGTAGAGTTTCACGGTCCGCATCACTTTGTCAAACACATATCGTCCCATACGGTTACCGGACATTGAGAAATCACGAGACACGTTGTTCATATCTTCATGGAGAAACTTTGTTAAGCTAACTCCTTGTTTTTTCCTCGGTGCAAAAGTCAGCTTCTTTCTCATTTCAACAGGTCCTCTTGTCGGTAAAATACACATCACCCTTCTAGCGGTTTTAGGAGTTTTTGGACCAGCAGCCATTGCAACAGGAGAGCACAGAACGTCTTCTATGTTTAATTACTATATTCTAAAACCGTATTTAAAACCTTTCAGGTTTGTAGGCGGGGTCTTAGGTGTTACCAAAAGGTCTGGAAGAAGCAACACCATAAAACACCAGGGAAGCGGATGAGATAAAACATCATAAACCCACTCATAAATCCAATTAAAGTCAAATCTAACATCTGTTTTGATCTTTTGATTTACACAAACACTGTCATGTCACTCAGAGCTGACAGGACCCTGGTGACATGGCAGTCAGAGTGACAGAGGGGTCATAAACACATAAATTCACTCATAAATCTAATCATGTACACACTAGACATATGTCTGTCCATCAACGATGACAGGAGTCAAAAATATGGTCATAAATCCAGTCATAAATCAGATCATAAATCATAAAACCTACATATGGTGCCTGATAAGACTACTAATACATTTTGGGTTGATTTAAGTTTTTATATTTTTAACAATCCTAATATGACCCACAGGTTAATCCTTAACGATAATTATTTTTATTACGAAAACCCAAAACGTTATTTCTGGAATGTGTCATTTATTTCTTTATTTTATGTGCAAAAATCTTCATTCACATGCAAAACTGGCATAAATCTCCTGCTTTCGTTTTTCTTGTTGAATTTCTCTCTGTAATGGGACTCAACAAACAGCGTGGATAGATCCAAGTGCAAGCTTTATTAGAACACAGCGTGGTGAACAGGCAGGGTCGATCTCCAAACAAACAGCGATAACCAGGGCAAGACAAAAACGTAAATCCAAAAGCAGGCAAAAGGGTTCAAATACCAGTGGGCAGTCCAAAGTAACAAATGAAATAAAACAATGAAAATAACACAGAAACAAGACTATGACTATGGCAGTGGCATTGGCAATGGTATGAAACAAGGCAATGAAAACAGGAAAAACGCTTAGTAGAGTCCACATCAGCAAAACAATACTTCGCAACCTCCTGTTTGGCATGGCCCTCCTTATATGGCTGCCACACAGGAAGTAACCATAGAAGCAGCAGTGGGAGCGGTAACAGAGAGTCAATGGGTGAGGGCTCCCTCTGCTGGCGTGGCGTTACACTCTCTCGTTTCATCACAGAGGCTTATAAATAACAAAAACAATAAAATGTTTAATGCATTATGATTATATGAATATAATGATTTTGTATTTTTTTGTGTACATAATCTCATACTATGATGTACGAAAACATTTTTTCCTTATTTTGTCTAAATAGTTTTTTTTTTTTAATCTTAGTTTTGTATCATTGCATGTTAAAAATAGCCAAATTTATTTAGTTATAAAGACACAAAATGTGAAACGGCAGTCTAGGCTAGCATTTTTATAAATATTTGTAAGATATTATATATTCAGCATATTTTACTTAACCCGTTTTGTATATTTATTATTTAATCCATAAATTAGTCATTAAAGCTGTAATGTTGAGTGAGAGATGAGAGGCGAGCGGATCCATGCGCAAGCTTTTATTTACAGGACGAGACAAATACATGGTCAAGCAGGCAGGGTCAGAACAAAAACAAACAGGTATATAGGGGCGAAGCACAAGAGTAGTCTGAAAAACGAGCTAGAGTCCAGAAGGCAGGCGGCGAGACAGATGAGACGAGATGGCCAGGCGAGAAAGCTAAACATAGGGAACACAGGAACTAGGGAACAAGAAAACTAGGAAACTACGCAAAACAATACAACTATGAACCACAACGATAATCACAATACTCCATAAGATACAGAGGGAAAGTCCAGGCTTTTATAGCGCGCCTGATTGGGCACAGGTGTTGACGCAGTCAGCGTGAGGGGTGACAGGATTCGTAGTCCGGGGTGTAGAGCAACTGTGTCTGTGTGATGTGACATGGTGAGAGCGACATCTGGTGGTGAACGGACCGAAGGTCACCGACCAGATTCATGACAAAAGCAAGTTTTTTTAGGCTAAGCGACATCCGTTTAATCTTTATCAACAACAACAACTATAATCAACGAACTGGAGTGGCATCAGTCCGTTAGATCATTTTAAAACGTTAAGTAGCCTTTTATTTATAGGTTGTAACTGCATCTGACTCGGACTAAACTGGTGAAGATTTATTTTAATAAACTTAGTGCAGAGCATGAGAATATGCATAACAGGGATGCGCCATGAATTGTATTTTTCCTGATAATGAAACTTTGAAACTGATCTTATTTATGCAAACTCACAATAACATTAAAACATCACTTTTGTAAAATAATGAAAACAAACAGGACGCGCTTTCTGCAGTCTCTGAATCTGGAGCGCGTCACAAAAAAAGAACCGAAACTCGGATATGAGAAATATATCTACAGAAGTTTAAAATGTCTACTTTTAAACGAACCAATGCAAAAACAAATATTCCCCGATTATTTTAATCTGTATGAAGGTTGCATCTCTCTCTAAAGGCGCGCCCAGAATCAGCACTGAGTATTTCATCTTTGCAGCCAACAAGGACTCATAAACACTAGTTTATTTATAAATAATTAAAATATATCCTTTTTTACCCCGACACATACATAATCATTATGCGACTTTTGCCCGTGCTTGATGGCAAACTTTATGTGTGTGCTTGAGCCCGGAATATGGAAAACTCATTTTGGATTATTAGCTGTAATATAAACATGTGATTAGTTAATAAACGAATTTATTGAAATAAGAATATATGTAGCTATATTTTATGTTTTATGAAAAGCCAACCTTTCTTTATCCGGTAGATATTATTGATTGTGGGCTGTACACTGTAAATCACAGAATGTCACGGCGTGGTTTGCGGGGAATGAGCTGGAGGAGCGAGGAGATGCAAAACACAAAGTTTATCTGTATAATCCACAGGGAGACAGGAACAGACAGGAACCAGCAACCACAACGTAAACTCACAGAGTAACTAGACTTTTTTCTTGGGGGAACTTAGGGCTTTGCCAGCCCAGGAGAGTACAGGAAGGCCAGGCTTAGGAGATTCAGGCGCTCGGGAGGCAAAGGCACAGGAGGGTGCTCGGGAGGCGCCGGAGGAAGCACAGGCTCTGGAGGGCGCTCTGGAGGGCGCTCTGGAGGCGCCGGAGAGAGCTCTGGCTCTGGAGGGCGCGCTGGACGCAGCTCGGGCTCTGGAGGAGGCACAGGCTCTGAAAGAATGGACAGGATTAGTGGAGGCTTGGGAGAGCTGGACGGGACCAGCGGAGAAGGAGGAGAGCTGGACGGAACCAGCGGAGAAGGAGGAGACAATAGTTCATACAAATCCACATAACCCTTATTACAAATTTGGCTTGCCATATTTTTAGCCGACAATCCAGAGCGTGGGGGTGTGGCTGGAGTCTGAGAGCTGGCCGCGGGCGCAGCGGGAGTCCGAGAGCTGGCCGCGGGCACGGCGGGAGTCCAAGAGCTGGCCGCGGGCTCTGGGCTGAGGACGAGGGAGGAGTTATGGAGAACTGGAGTGAGTGAGGGAGGACCGGAGGGAGAGAGCTCATTGGAGCAGCATGTGGAGGACGCTGGCTGGTGGTGAGCTGGAGCGGCCGCGTGTTTACAAATGGGGGGAAGATGAGAATCTTCCACATCGACAAAGAAATCGGAATGACAAAGGGCAAGGACATGGTTGATAAATTCCGCAAGCGGTTTGCGGCAATTGTCAGGAGTTATCAAATTGAACAATTTATCATCGTTTAGCCCCACTTGACAACACGCGTTGATAGTGGCGTCGCTCCAACTCACCAGATGACAAACGCTCAGAAATTCCTCCACATATTGCTCCAGCGGCCTTTCCGCCTGCTGGATATTGAACAGGTAATCCTCAGCCCAGAGCATTTTGTTCGGTCGGTGATTCTGTCATGGCGTGGTTTGCGGGGAATGAGCCGGAGGAGCGAGGAGATGCAAAACACAGAGTTTATTTGTATAATCCACAGGGAGACAGGAACGGACAGGAAACAGCAGGGAACCAGCAACCACAACGTAAACTCACAGAGTAACTAGACATACCGACAATATAAATCACAGACAAACAAACGTTAAACGCAACCAAACTATATACACAGAACAAACCAATCAGGGGGAGACAGGTGAAACAAAACAGTGTAGTGGACAGCACATTCCAGGGCCCAGTTTATGGCAGGAGCCCTCCCTGACCACAATACTGGACATAGGTTTGCTACATTTTGATTGGATCTTGGTGAACTAACATAAACAGACTGTCCAACGGCATCAGATAAAGATGCCAGGACAACAGCCAGACACCTCTTAGAGCACAAGAAGACCACCTTTGGTACAAAGCCCGGGAAGGACAGAACTTCCTATTGGTCAAAATGCAGTTTGTGCCCTTCACCCACCTTGAGACTGATTCCTAATGGTTTGGCCTGTGACCGACCATAAAAATTCCTTAGGACCTCCAGATGCAGCAGCAGTGGGTGAAACTAAGAGAGATCATGGAGATCCATTCAAATCCATTCATAACTATGTTTTCAAACCTTAAAAGTGATACACACTACAACACACACATTTTATACTTATTCAGAGAAATAAGTATTCCTTATGACAGCAACGTGTACTGCAACATCTTACACAAACTTAGCTGTTAATGAACAAATGAATGCATGCATGACCGTTCAATCTTTTCCCATCATGTTTGGACTTAATGTGTTCGTAACATTTCCAAATGCATTCTGGTTATGGTTTGAGAAGTGAGAAATGCACCGGTAAAACTTTAGTGACACTTTTCTAGCTTTGTGTTTGGACTATGCAAATAAATTCCACAGGAGGAAAGAAGGGGGGACCACCACGTGTCCCCCCACTCTGATGGAACCAGCCAATCACAGCATGGAAATGGAGAAGCGCCAAATTGCAATCTCCTCCTCATCGGAAAGGGATAAAGGTACCCTTCCAAAAGACACTCCTTGTTCTGAGTCTCAGTCTGTCAAGGAAAGAGACTGCAACAGAGTAAGACAGTTCTGAGTCTCCGGCATGTCTAAGAGACACAAACAGAGCACCAAAGTTCTGAGTCTCCCGTTCAGAGAGACAGCAACAGATACACAGTTCTGAGTCTGAGTCTTGTAAAAGAAAGGACACTAACAGAACAAACTTCGTTCTGAGTCTCGGTTCTGTAAGGGATCAGACAGAAACAGATTAACCCCCGTTCTGAGTCTCCGGCCTGCAAAGGTGAGACAACAACAGATACCAAGTCCAAGTCTCCAGCTTTTGAGGCAGCAACAGATACAACCACGTTCTGAGCCTCTAGCCTGCGAGGAAAGAGATAATCTACGTTCAGAGTCTTCGTCCAGCGAGACAACAACTGATGCAGCATCCTGAGTCTCCATTCTAGAGAGACAAAGCGGATTGACCAAGTTCTGAGTCTCTAGCCCAGAGAGGCAGAAGACACACAGACATTTGCAACAAGGTTAAGCTCCGGCGAGCAAACCTTCACTTCAGGTACTTTTGCTTGCGTGTTCCAAGCTAAGGACCTTCAGCACCTACTCCAGGGCCACATCTGCGTGTTCCAGATCTTAGGACCCTTGGTGCTCCAGGAGATCAGCATCCTACAGCGCTTCATCGTCAAGGCTGTCGAAACGGATTCCTGCTCCTTTCCCCACTGTACTGCCACCAGCGCAACCAGTGGAAGAAGTCGCCGCCACCGGACTGCTCACTCAACCACAGCGAACGTAAATATCACTTCCAAACCTCTTCCAGAGACCTTGGCATTGTTGTATATTATCAGTATATGATTTTCTAAGTTACATTAGGTATTATATAGCTGATTGCAGTTGATAACAAATTACACATATTTGTTTGATGCATAGTAAGGTTATTCACCTTATTTGTTTCAGAGTAGCAACAGTTTATCTTTCCAGATAACGTAGCTCTGATATAGCAACTCCCAACATAATCACTTGCTTTTTATGCATCTTATGCACTTTATTCCTTCTTCATTCATGGTATTCATTTAGTAGTTGTTGATTACTCTTGTCTATCTTGTTAATAAAATTTATTTTATTACAACTTGTGTCTTCCTTGTGTTGATAATACAGAAGAGGTTCTACAAGTTAGAGATCCCACCAATCTTTCTTATGTGATGTACTCATAACCACACATTAATTGACATGTGATCCAAGAATCTTAACGTCAGCTGTGACATGAGTACCCATCACTACCGTATTTCACCTCCCTAGGTTGGCGAAAGCTAAATTCACTGCCTTAATTGGCATCCCTAGGTTGGCGAAAGCGAAATTTATTACAGAGATAATTGATGAAACTCAGTGTGGATTCATGAAAGGTCGCCACATTTCCTCTAATATTTGTTTAGTTATTGATTTAGTACAATATAGTTATTTATTAAATGGAGACCCTTTAATACTTTTTCTTGATTTTAGAAAAGCTTTTGATACAGTAAGCCATAATTTTATATTTGATTCATTAAAATTCTTTGTTTTTGGACAATATTTCATCAAAAGTGTAAGAACCATGTATAGTGGTAGCAATAGTTCTATTAAACTTGCCAATGGAAAATCTCCTAGATTTGAAATAAATCATCCGACAAGGTCGTCCAATTTCTGCATTTCTTTTCTTGGTTGTAGCTCAAGTTTTAAGTAACATGATAAATCAACACTCCTTCAAAGGTATTTCATTCCATGAAAGACAAATTAAAATATCGCAACTTGCTGATGACACAACAATTTTTCTTGGAGATGGTTCTGAGGTACCTTTGGCTTTGAATGTCATTTATCATTTTTCAAAACTCAGGATTGAGTTTGAATTTGTCTAAATGTGAAATCCTTCATCTTAAAAATAATAATCTATCCACTGTGTGTAATATTCCTGTTAAAAGTATGGTAAACTGTTTGGGCATAAAAATCTCTAAAAATACTGATGTGATGGTTAACTCCAATTTTATACTGGTTATCGAAAAAATGAAAAAGAGGTATAACTCATGGTTGGTGAGAGATCTTTCTATTCAAGGAAGAATTTTAATAAGTAAGGCAGAAGGTCTCTCGAGAGCAGCATACCTCCTTTCTTCACTTAGTGCCCCAAAGGATATATGCTCACAAATGGATAAAATACTCTTTAATTTCATTTGGAAAAACAAACCTCATAAAATAAAGAAAAGTGTTCTCCCTAATAAAATATCTGATGGTGGGCTAAATGTTCTTAATTTTACGATTTCCAACCAAATTTTAAAAATTAATTGGCTTAAAAAAAATTTAAACAATCAAACAATTTTCAATATTGTCCCATATTATTTATTTAAAAAACTTGGGGGATTACATTTTTTGTTGCAGTGTCCTTATATAACTGGCAAACTTCCTATTGCTTTGGCCAATTATCAAGCATTACTTTACTGGTCACTTCTATACAAACACAATTTTTCTCCTAGCAGGGGTTTTATATGGAACAATGGTAATATCACTCATAATAAGTCATTATACATGGAGAATTGGGTTCAGCATTACATATTAATTGTAAACCAACCTATAGACAAGAATGGGCAATTGTACACTTATTCTAATTTTATTACAAAATATAGCTTTTTTGTAAAAGAAAAAGAATTTAAAGTAATTAAGGCTATTCCCAATGGCATAATAACTTTAATCAAACTCTCAAATACAAATACTAATATTACAACCCTATAAAATCCCCAACTTTTTGTAAATGGTCTTTCCTTATTTGATAAACGTTTTGATAATAGTTTTATGAGAAGCTCCTTTAATGTTGGATCCAACCCTCCATGTAAATCCAAATGGCTTAAACCTCATGATATATCTTAGCTTAGCATTTGGACATTACCATATAAATATGTAATTTCGAATAAAGTAAAAGTAGTACTGTACAAAATTGTTCACAGATGTTACCCTGTAAATGTAGCCGTCAGCAGATATATTAATAGTGTTTGTGATAAATGTACTTTCTGTAATATACATGTAGAAGATATTGAAGATTTATTTTTCTATTGTTCTTATGTTATTTCATTCTGGACTGACTTTAAAATAGACAAAGAAATTAAGCAAACCCCTTAATTTAGATTTTCATGATATTTTACTTTGTTTTCAAAACCCCTCTTTTTCTGATAAACAGGTTTATATTATAAATCTTTTAATTATCTTAGCAAAGTTTTATATTCACAAGTCAAAAGTAAGTCAGAAGAAACCATTATATATTACATTTGGTAACACTGATTTATTGGCAAATTCATAAATCCATCTGCCAGGTGCTTCTTTTTCTGATTTGATACATAACAGATGATTAGTCCCCTAATGTATGCTTCAGCGGTATCCCAGAGCAAACTGGGGGAAACATCTGTGGTTTTATTGTTAATAAGAAATAGCTTAATTTTCTCCTTAAGATAAGATTACACTATGTTCACATTGCTATTCAGCAAATTTCGAAAAAAAAAAAAAAGTGTAATTACCTCATTAGACTGAATAGGAGGGACATAAACATTCATTAGAGTAATTGGTTGTCCAGCTAATATATCCTTAAGCAAGATAAAGCGACCTGATTTGTCATAATATGCATTTATATTTGATAAAGGTATTTATTTACAAGCAACTCCCCTGCTTTTTCTAGTGAATGACGATCTATACACTTGCCCCACACAGTCACGCTTCAGTTTATCATGCTCAACCTCCGTTAAGTGCGTCTCCTGCAGAAATGCTATGTGGACCAGCTCCTTTTTAAAGAAATTTAAAATCTTTTTCCTTTTTACTGGATTTTGAATGCCCTTCACATTCCAGCTGCATAGTTTTAATATTGATCTATTTGCTGCCATAAACACAAGATGATTTATTATGCCAGCTGCCCTCGTGTATGAGATGCCCTTACACAATTCACTATATGTCTTATTAATTTGCCAATTTTGATTCCCATGGAGAATATACCAAAAAAAAGGAAAATTGGTAGATTTAAAGCAACACAAAATACAGTATTGGGATTAAAGAAAATAAAAGAATAAAAAAAATAAAATTGTCTTTCCTTGCATATCGAAGATAAGTGCAGAACTATCTACACTTAACACCTTACAGACATTTTATGTGTATGAAACGGAGGGCTGACGCAGGTCGGTTTCACATTTGAGGTCAACAGTGAAAGCCACTCTGTCTCGTTGGAAACATAAGACGACCGGAACTTGCAAAGAACAAACAATAGTTTTGTAGTTATTAAAAAGGAAATAGCAAAATCAGAAAGTTTTGGTATGGTTTTCTACATCGACAGTCTGCTGCGGCAACAGCCTTCTACTATAAGCTAATACTCATAACCATTATAAGCAATATCACAGTTATATATATTTTTTTTCTCTCTATTCATCAACTCAGTCAGACTCAGAACGAAAAAGTGTCGCAAATAAAACATTATTATCCCATATGTAAAGTCCAGATGTGCTCTTTCATGTGCCAAAAACCAGTGAAAATATGTCCCTATAGACATAAACGACTTAGCCACATTGTCTTTCAGTCTCTCTAGGGTGGTTTGGGCCGGGTGAGGTGGTAGGGGTTGATTTAGACAAGCTGTCCAGGAAAGCCTTTACCTCCTCAGGCTGCTTGAAGAGTTTCACGCCATCGTACTCGGAGAATCACCGGGTAGATCATCCCATAGATTGCTGACTGGTATCTGAAGTTAATGTTTATTAGTATAAAATGTATCTGACGCCAAATCCAAGAGATCGCAGACAAGTATGACATAACCCTACAAAAATATGAAATGTATTTATTTGTCACCAAAGCCCTGACACTTTTTTCAAGTTACTTTATATAAACAGAAAATGAAAACGTTTTTATTTGACAAAAACTGCTTGCGATTGCTGACTGGTATCTAAAGTTAATGTTTATTAATATAAAATGTATCTGACGCCAAATCCACGAGATTGCTAATAAGTATGATGGAACCGTACAGAAATACACTGTAAAAATGTTTTCATTCACATAAATAAAACATTTTAGGGTAATGGTTCACATCTATATTTTATAATTTTAGCCAATCAAAAATAAATAACTTGCCCTAAACAATATTTTCTACGTCTATGAAAACCATTTTATAAAACTTGACACAAAGTATATTTTTCTTGTTGAATAAAGTCAATTAATTTAAATTCTTTTTTTGTTTAGATCAAAATAATATTGTTTGTGCCAAGCTTTATATAATAGTTTTCATAGACAGAGAAAATATTTAGAACAAGTTATTTATTTTTCATTGGCTAAAATTATAAAATATAGATGTGAACCATTACCCTAATTTTTTTTTTTTTTTTATTAGTTGAATGAAAACATTTTTACTACATCTACATCAGTTGTTTTACTATTACAATTAGTTAAACTATAAAATTAAGAAAAACAAAAAGCGATATGCAATATTCTGTTTTATTTTAATTAAATTCCAAATGTTAATTTAAAAACATATTTAATTTCTGAAAATGTTTCCACATAAAACATGAAAACATTAGTTTAACAAACTTTTTATGGTTTTATTCCACTCTCAGTTTACAATATTGGCAGTACTAAATTTTAGGTGCTAACTCACCTTTTCTGAGGTTGAGCATTACCTGCTGAATAATATATAAAGTGCTTTTCATACACTTAGTCCAGGTGCAGGGCATAAATCAGTCTGAAAACAATGGACACAGAAGGCCTGAGATCGGTCAGTCCATCCATTACAAAATTTTCTTCCAAGATGATTTCCACTCTAGATGGGTTTTGAGCTGTGGACTTTCTTGATCAACGTTGAGGATTTGTACTGGAGTCTGTCTTATCAGCTGCATCCTAACAGAGGAGGAAACAGATTGACAAAGACATTATGAATAGTTATGAGTTCTACAAGGACATGAACGTTTTTCCCAAGTTAGAATCTTGTAATTATGGCGATTACAACATGGGATGAATGCACTTACATACCTGGGTTTACTGTAAAAAGAGCTGGCCTTTGAATTATCATCTGGGTGATGTCAGGCTTGTCATTGACAACTTTTCTGTGAAGAGCAAAAGTTCGTAAAAGAGCAAGTTAGTCTTTATAAAGGCATCTGACTTAATGGTTTGCATTTAATTGTGCAGTGTGCTAGTCAATAAAGTGATCATCCTCAGAGGTAGAACAGGGGGCTGTTTCATAAAAGACGCTAAGAAAAGCAGGGATAAAAGTCCAAAACCTGACTTGAAATAACCTAACAAATCGATCAGGACTAAAGCGGTTTCATAAACAACAATTTAAGTTCACGCAATTTCACTAAATTGATCCAGATTCAGTGAGTCAAAATAATGTCAGCCCTTATGTCGATCATAGATCAAATCAATACACCATGGCAAACAGCAATATATTTGGGTTGTTTAATGCATTTAAGACGTGGTGTTTTCCCCAAAGCATAGCGGACATGACACACAATACACTGAATACAGTCGGTTGTAGCCTATATTTTTATTTATTGGATTTATTTAAGTTGCATTTTTTTGTATACTTTTATTTTTGGACTGGTAATAAAGTCAAATAATTGTATGTGAGAGACAAAGGGCTTATCTTAGCCTGACAGTTAGCCTGCTCTGGACCAGGTTAGTTTCCCAGAGTTACTGAGCTTGAGCTCTGGTAAATTTGCTTTCTGAAACCAAATCAAGTGACAATAAGTCAGACTAACTGAAATAAGCCTGGCTTATTTGGTAAACCTGTTTCATGAAACAGCCCCCAGGTCTCAGTCAATCCACCACATACAGCTGATCTGGAGTTTTGGTATGAAGGTGGCATAAGTGTACAGTTTTTGTGCATAAAGTGACTTAAATGTATGTACATGTCTGATGTAAACAAGGAAATTGTTCCGTTCTTGTATAAGTTCTTAGCTTAAGTCAGGACTATGCCTTAGTTAAATTAGGATATTTAAATAACTTTTATAAAAAGGCCTTAAAAACTTTACTGGTGTGCATCTTGAGACAAGACAATGGCACTGACATATTTTAAGATGCGTCAGTAAAGATATTTTCATTTAAGACTGCTTGAACATGCATTTTAGTCTGAGACTAGCCTTAAGTCTTGTCTGTGAAAACGGGGGTATAATATTTAACACAGCTGTGCTCTCTTATTACAGTTATGTGGGTCATACTTACACTTCCAGAGCATCTCTTCTCCAAAACAAGACAGTCATTAAGAGAGCTCTCAGCCTAGACAGAAGTATATTCATCCGTTTTTGTATTTATACCGTTAAACGTACTCTTTCAAACAATAGCCATGTCTCAAATAAACATGGTAAATTATTGCACTCACCATATTAGCTCCACCATTGTCTCTCCATTGGTATGAGTAAAACCAGTTTACACTCCTCACAAACAACTTTGACTGAAACAAAGGAATAGGCGAAAAAAAAAAACGTCACGCTTACTTCTATTTAAAATAAAAATCGCGTACTTGCGGTAAGGGTGCTGGATATTACTGCATAAAATCTAATTTAACCCTTAAAAGACCATAAAACAACACTTATTGATTGTTTTAGCATCATTAGTCCAATTAAATGATCATTCAGAAATAATTCTAATATTCTAATTTGCTGCTCAGAAAACATTTATTAATATTATTATGTTGAAAAGAGAGGAGTACAATTTTTCAGGTTTCTTTGATGAATAGAAGTTCAGAAGAACAGCACTTATCTAAAATAGAAATCTTTTGTATTAATAAATGTCTTTATCATTTGTGATCAATTTAAAGCATCCTTGGTAAATAAAAGGATTAATTTCCATAATGTCTTTCCAAAAAAAAAAAAAGAAATGCTGATCTTTGGATTTTCTATTCATCAAAGAATCCTGAAAAAATGTACTCAAC
Source organism: Labeo catla (assembly GCA_012976165.1). Taxonomy (NCBI): domain Eukaryota; kingdom Metazoa; phylum Chordata; class Actinopteri; order Cypriniformes; family Cyprinidae; genus Labeo; species Labeo catla. Next base: position 2,999 of record VONZ01001615.1, on the reverse strand, counting down.
TGTTTTAAATAATAATAACAGCAACAGCAACAACAATATATTATACATTATTAACACTATATATATATATATATATATATATATATATATATATATATATATATATATATATATATATATATATATATATATATAATTATAATACATTGTTTCTTGAGCAGTTAATCAGCATATTAGAATGATTTCTGAAGGATCATGTGACACTGAAGACTGGAGTAATGATGCTGAAAATTTAGCTTTGAATAAATGTTAAAATTTTTAAATATATTCAAATAGAAAATTCTTTTGAAATATTTAATATAAAAATATTTCACAATATTACTGCTTTTGCTGTATGTTGGACTCTTAAAAATATTTCCTTTATAGGTTTGCTCATTCTTTCACTTGATTCCTGTTCTCAGTCCCTGACTATTACTGTATTCATTTCCAAGTCATTTTACTATACAGTTTTGGAGAAATTCAATAGCAAATTCACCCCAAAAGATCTAAGAGCATTTTTATCACTTTTGCCTAATGTCCCGTATTCAGACACTGACTATTACTGTATTCATTTCCAAGTCATTTTACTATACAGTTTTGGAGAAATTCAATAGCAAATTCACGCCAAGCGTGTCTGCATCCTAGCACTTTTGCATCATGTCCCGTATTCAAACATTCACAAAAATTCTTGTTCACAATCACCCTGACTATTACTGTATTCATTTTCAAGTCATTTTACTGTAAAGTTTTGGAGGAAATCAATAGCAAATTCACGCCAAACGTAGAAGTGCATCCTTGCACTTTTAACTCATGTCCTGTTTTTAAATACTCATAAAATTCTTCCAAGCATGTGTGCTTTCTAACACTTTCACTTCATGTCTCATTTTCACTATGTATATTCACATTTATCGAGGCTATTACTGTATTCATTGTATTAATCAACACAAAATGTAAGTATATTCTTGCACTTTATTTATTCACAAAAAAAATAATATGCATAATTAAATTTATTAATGAAAAAATGTAAAAAAAAATAAGTCTTGTTTTCACTTTGTAAGATCATAAATGCATAGGGATCTGGATTTTCACTTTTTCCTCTTTTTTTTAACAGAAATAAAACTTCAAAGAAAAATAAATATATTTTTTATATATAATTAATAAATGTACAATACAAATGTTATAAAAATAATGTATTCAGAAACATGTTCAAGTAAAAAAAAAGTACTATTTTTTCATGTGTGTGTATATATAGACATACATACATACATACACACACACATATATATATATATATATATATATATATGTGCGTATGTATATATATATATGTGTGTGTGTGTGTGTGTGTGTGTACACATTTAAAAAAGTACTTTTTTGTACTTGAACATGTTTCTGAATACATTTTTTTGTAAAATGTTTATATTGTACATTTATTAATTATGTATAATGTAGATAGATAGATAGACAGATATAAATATAGATATAGATTTAGTTATATAGAGATTTTTGTGTGTATGTGTGTGTGAGGACTTCATTAACTCTGATTCAGATTTATATGTGAACATGCCCACTCCTATGATCATCTGAACTGTCAGTCTGCCCTGAACTCTCTATCTGTACTGTTTTGGCTGTTTGTGAACTGTCTGTTTATGCTGTTGCACCCACAGAAATTGTTCCCCTGTCTGCTGTGCTCCCAGTGTTAGGAGTTGTGATCTGGTGTGTGTGAGCAGTGCCCTGGCACTCAAAAAAATCCCTCTCTCCCTACCTCTCCTGCATCCTCCTGTCATCCCTGCTCCTTCAGCCCCTCAGCTCACCCTCAGTCCACCATTTGTGTGGTTGGATCACCACGGGTCGGCCAGTCTCCATCGACGTCGTGGCTGGAGGATCCATTGTCTCCACCTCAGGCCTCTGACTCCTGGACTCTGCCTTGGGTCATTGACCCAGCAGCTCCACCATGGCTCCTAAGTATCCTCCTGTCCACCGTGGTCCGTCAGTCCACCAGCTCTGCCGGGGTCTCACGTCCCTCCAGCTCCATCTTGGTCAGTCATCAACCATCCGCCACCTCGGGTCTCCACTCCTCCGGCTACACTTTGTCCCTCTGTCCCTCCGTCTCTGCAAAGGCTCCTCCTTCCCTCCGGCTCCACCTTGGTCCTCTGTTGCTACGGCTCTGGATCCCTGTCTTTGTCTCTGTTGCCGGAGCCATCTGTTCTGCCTTGGCCCTCCAGATCCTCAGCCTTACCCTGGCTCATTGCCTCTCCATCTCCGCCTTGGGCTACACCACCTGCTCCGCCCTGGAGTCATCAGGCCTTCCAGCACCATGACGACTCCTTCCATCGGCTCCACCATGGATCGCCTTCATGGCTGCGACCTGGGTCTCCTGCGACCTGTTGGTCGTCTTCCTCCCGGTCATCCAGGCCACCTCCAAAACCTCCTCCAGCCTGCCTGTGCCAGCCTTTCACCATCCCTCCACTGTCTCCTGATCCTTCCTTCTCTGTGGCGTGAGGTCATTTCCTCTGAAATGAGACACTGTTCCTCTGTAATACTGCAATGATACAGACTGAAGACAGAAAGAGAAAAGACAATGAATCAGATCTATGGTGCATCATGAACAAATGTCATACATTCACTAATAAACCACACTGCATGAAAATGCGCGTTTCCGGACTGTTCACGTCAACGCACAAACCCGTAAACGGCTCGTTTCCAGCAGTTCCCGTGTATGCGCACTGGCGTTTCTGATTCCTTGACACGGACAGAAACTGACTTTTTTGTGCGTGGCAGTTTTCCAGTCCGCTCACTAACGCGATAAACCCCCAGACACAGACGGAAATGTTGACGCACTCACCGGTAAATTCACGTGTCGTCCTGTGCACGAGAAGTAAATCCCCCGCAAAATCCAGGGTACAAGCAGTTAAATCTCCATAAATTGACGATCATATATCTCAGTAAATGTTTGTAGATTACCGTGCACTTAATATATTTTAAATTCTGCCGGCCTTCTTAACAAAAATGTGTCATAT